>JANHQD010002735.1:27865-161642 GCA_024721195.1 Marasmius sp. AFHP31
TGTCTAGTCTTCTCACAATTCTCAGTCCGGGTGGCGTACTGAGCATGTTGAGAGTGCGGAGTTTTCAGTTCTGGGGAGACGGGGCCGATCTCACTCAAAGCCCTGCTTCGAGTTCGATGCTCATTTCGGATTTCCAATGCACTGAAGCATGTTCTGGCTTGGGCGGTTTATCTATAGCTTGCTAAGTCCCAGCTGCCCACGGTTTTAGCAGTAAACCATCTCTCTCAGAAACGTCTATTCGTGGCTGGTTAGTTCATGCTCCTCGTCCGCTAAAGACGGACCTGAAGAACTTCTGCTGGGAACTAGGGCAAAGAGGGGTACGGTTCAACCTTCGTTTGTCAAATCTGACTTCCGATGTCCCCGCTCACCCCTTTAGCTTCGCCCTCCAGTTAATCTCATTGGCTGAACATCATAGCAATGCTACTGCAACCGGCCAGTTGAAAGTTTTCTATTTTCACAGGAAATTGAAATGAAACCATACCCCCAGCCGAGCCTGCTGCACGTTGCGTAGAAGAAGATGGTATGCTAGCCTATGTTCACGCAAAGAAGAGAAGATGTCCTGACCCATCAGAAAGTATGGCCCGGGTCCAGACCTGATAATTCGGTGCGATATTATCGTTGAAGATCTTGCAAAGCGTACTTCAAAGCGCCTCTACTGTTGAGAAAGACTCTGCTGAGACCTCACTCTAGTGTAACATAGTACTGTCTATTCTTGCAGTAACACAAAAACAATACAGAACAAGCCTATAGATAGTGCTGTATCGGTGCTGTACATTAGGAACTTCTTTGACTACTTAGTCACCGCGAACCAAGGGGACTAGGCGGGTGACCGGCCCGGTTGATCGATGACCTCACTGAGCCTGAGCCTTCTGGACTCAATTTCTTACACCCACGTTTGCTTTTACTCTCCATTTGTCGGCCCTTATCCAAGCTTTAAAAACGTTCCATTGGGCCTCTTAGTGTTCCCAGTATAGCCCCTCAAGGCTCGGGTTCCTTCTACATCAACCTGAACTATCATGGACGGAGCACAGGGCAGTGCCAGCACCGAGACTCACCCATTGCTTTCTCTGGTGTCTGCCTGCTTCTGGGCGATTCGTGCGTTATTTTGAACTCATTTGCTTTTACAAACGTGAACTGATTCGAGTTCTTTATATCTCCAGTTTGGCTTTTGTCATGGGCTAAAGCATTGGTTGCTTTCGTTACGATTTCTGTTCCTCGATTCATCTATTCGGTGCTTTCTTACTCGATGACCTTGACGGTGCGCAAACCAATGCTTCCTTACCTTCTCAGCTCTCACATCTACTTTACCTTCAGCTCAATTTCTGGTCATTTGCGCTCATCTTCGTCCTGTCTGCTGTCGCCTTGAACTATTGGATAAGATTTCGATATCTAAACGACTACGCACACCTGAAGGAACCACCGTTGCTCAAACCGGATGCTAAGGAGCTTCATCCTGATGTCAATACAGGTGCGAGACGCATAGTTTGCTTGGATGAGCAGGGCTGAACCTCGATATAGATCCGCCCCCTCCGTTTCATAATTACCTGGATGACTTTCTGCAGGCAGTTCGGGTGTTTGGATTCGTGAGTTGTTCAGGCTTTCCGTGTATCTCCGCGCCCTTCTAAAGTGTAATACACCCACCCTCCAGTTGGAAAAACCGGTACGAAATCACATCATGAACTTCTAAGAATGTGGCATTCCTCATCAGTCCGAAGGTCTTCCACGAACTCGCCCGACACTTACAAACCCGTCGGTTAATCGCAGGCGACAGCATCTCGCTTGGCCAAGACAAAAGCTTCTACTGCGTCATCGACGGCACCGTACAGGTTTACGCGCAAACTGGCCGGCCTACGGACGAGAAACACGGGATATGGGATAACGAGGATATGAACGGATTTCAACTGCTGAATGAAGTTGGGAGTGGGGGAACGCTGTCTAGTCTTTTCACGATTCTCAGTTTGTTTACTGAGGATGTCAAGATGAGTTGGCAAGATGAGCACGTTGAGAATTCGGCGTTCAGTTTGGGCGTGGAGTCTCCTAGAGCGGCGGCTCGCAGTCGAGCCAATTCTGATGTCTCCCAGTTGGAGTTGGAACGTGACCAGCAGCAACCGAAAAGGCAGAATACGACCAATAACCGGAGACGCCGATCATCTACGTCTTCAACGACTTCTACGGTTCATGCGGCGACTCTGAAGAATTTTAATGTTCCGCCGAGTACTCGCAGTGGTATTTCCTCGCCTCTTCTCGAAGAGGAGTTCGTGGTACCGGATTCTCCAATGGCGCGCTCTGAAGTCGACCTTAACCCGCATGACTTGGTCGCTCGTGCGAGCGAAGATACGACTTTGGCTGTGATTCCAGCTGAGGCGTTCCGACGATTGACGAAGAAGTATCCAAAAGCTGCGGGCCATATCGTGCAAGGTAAGGAGCCCAATCGTGTATTGCGAGTATACTAACCGCTTTTTTTCAAGTCATTCTAACGAGATTCTCTCGCGTTACTTTCAATGCTGCCCATAAGTATTTGGGATTGACCTCGGAGGTGTTGCGGACTGAGAAGGCCATCAACGATATTGCCAATCATCCACTACCACCATCGTTTTATGCGGGAGGGGGGTTGCAGTACCTAAGGCAAAGGTTCGATAGCACGGAGACGGATGGCAGAACGAGCGAAACGGACTATTTCTCCTCGTCGTCTTCGATCGCCCGGTCTCCGGGCAGAAGCACCAGTAGAGGCAGAGGCAAAACGCCAAGTACGGCACGCCCCACACACTCTGTAAACTCAGGCTCATCGGGCGGGACATTTTCTGCACCACTCAAGCTTCATATTCCCCGGCACACGGCACATGCTGGTGACCTTCTAACCAGCACATACAATGCAGAAGAGGGCGGCCACAACAGGGGTCCAATCACCCGTTCGTTCAGTATTCTTAACACGCCTCTGGTCCCCCACCGTTCGCCGTTGACAGAACATCGCAGGGTCGCGAGTGGGAACCTCGATGATTTTGACCTCCGGGAGGAAGTCATGTCGTGCATCGCGAAATCGATCGGTCTTTTGCAGCCTCCTCTTAGCGGTAGCGATTCGGTCGAAGCGTCTCCTGCCTTTCCCCCTACAGAGACACGTCAACGAACTTTGTCGGGCTCGGGGCCTCAACTTTTCAAATCTTCGTTCAGCTCGCTCTCGTTGTTAGATCTTCACGATGATGCTTCCAGTGTCACGGGGGGATCTTCGACTATCGCAACTGCCGATGGATACATGAGTGGGCTAGACAATGAGGTTGAAATGCTATATTTCCCTGCTGGTTCAACCCTCGCGAAAGCAGGCGAGTCCAATACAGGTAACGATGATCACCAGCTCAAAGGCCCTGATGCTGATCAGATTGTAAAATCAGGTCTGTTCTACGTGATTGAAGGGTTTCTGGATATTCTTCTTCCAGCCAATTCGGATCAGCCTGGTACCGGGCCTTCCTTGAGCGCGAAAACCCCACTGCATACCGATCCCCCGCCGAAAGATCCCCCGAAGCATCTTTTCACCGTGAAGCCAGGAGGTATAGCGGGATATCTTGGTACGTCGTTTCAGAGCTCAACTCTAACAGAACGCCCCTTGCTAACCGTCAACAGCGTCGCTGTGCAACTCCCCGTCGTACGTTGATATCAAGGCCAAGACGGACGTTTACGTTGGATTCCTTCCTTCCCATGCTCTCGAAAGAATCTTGGAGAAGAGACCCATTGTTTTGCTGACCCTTGCCAAGCGACTGATATCGCTCCTGTCACCTTTGGGTAAGCGGAAGTTCCGTTTTCTGCCAAAAACAATCGTCTGACTCTTTCTCCTAGTTCTCCATATCGACGCATCTCTCGATTGGGTACAGGTCAACGCGGGTCAAGTTCTTTGGCGACCAAACGACGCCAGTGACAGTTTCTATATTGTCATCAATGGTCGTCTGCGTATTATCGCCGACAATAAGGATGATGACGGTGTCAACATCGTGGGGGAATACGGACAGGGAGACACGGTTGGAGAACTGGACGTCATCACGAGTTCGCCGAGGAGGAATACTGCTCATGCCATTCGTGATACGGAATTGATCAGAATGCCTCAAACGTTATTCAACGCCATTTCAGCTCGGTACGTTATTCGTTACGGATGCCGATCGGAGGCTAACGTTCGGTTCACAGAAACCCAGAGACGACTGCACAGTGAGTTCGGATACATCGCGAGTCATCATGCCTTGTCATTGACCACTTTGGCAGGTTGCTCCGCATGATTGCGTCCAGAGTGAGAGATGAGGTCGATGCCGCTTCTCATGCCAAGTCTAGAAATAAGATGCTTTCAGAGCAAGGTTACAATAACAACCTGAAGACGATTGCAATTCTTCCCGTCAATCGAAATGTTCCCGTCGAAGCGTTCGCGAAGAAGTTGCAAGCTGCTTTGGAGGGCATCGGCGCAAGTACGGCATTCCTTACTCAAGGATCTATGTCTAGCCACCTTGGGCGACACGCCTTTACGAGGATGGGTAAATTGAAAGCCGCCGGTTGGCTAGCCGACCAGGAGCAGAGATATCGGACTGTTCTATATGTGGTTGACTCTGCTGTCAACAGTAATTGGACGCAAACTTGTATTCGTCAGGTACGTCCCCGGCTTTGTACCTCATTTGTCCTCGCTGATGTTATTGTTCCAGGCTGACTGCGTGATGGTCGTTGGGATCGGTGACGAACCATCATTAGGCGAATATGAACGTCTATTATTGTCGATGAAGACGACTGCAAGAAAGGAACTCATTCTTCTTCACCCGGACCGCTCGGTTGTTCCAGGGTCCACCCGAGAATGGTTGAAGGTCTGTTACGAGCACCCTTCACAAGCTCTCGGCTCACGTCGCATCTTACAGAATCGGCCATGGATTCATCAGCACATTCACGTCGAACTGCCGGTGAGAATTCCGGTTTCTTAGTTGAATACATACCTCATCATTCCCTTATAACACCTAGGGTTTGTCGGTGCCGATATCCAAATTTACTATGCCTAAGGACCCGGACCCCATGTCAAAGTTGAAAGACTTGAAAAATAAGGTTCAACATGAAATTCAGAAATACCGCGGAGGCACACACGACCCTCGGCCTCAACGACTACCACACGTCAACGACTTCTCGCGTCTTGCCCGAAGGATTTGCGGCAAATCTATCGGATTGGTGCTCGGTGGTGGAGGTGCTCGCGGCATAGCTCATCTTGTAAGTGACTGTCGATCACGCAGAGCTCATTGGTTGATTGTCTCTCTCAGGGGTTGATCAGGGCTCTGGAAGAGAGTGGTATCCCGATCGACCACATTGGAGGTTAATAGTATTTCCCACCCCTCACGCATGGGACTGGACTGAACTCAATCATAGGCACAAGCATTGGCTCGTTCATTGGTGGTCTTTATGCCCGCGAAGGCGATATCTTGTCCAGCTCGGGAAGGGCCAAACAGTTCAGCGGAAGAATGGGAAACATATGGAGGATTCTTTCTGATGTGACTTATCCAATCGTCGCTTATACTACGGTGAGTTAAACGGATCTTGTGAGCTTAGACTGCGTTTTCATAATCGAGATACGTCTAGGGTCATGAGTTCAATAGGTCCATTTACAAGGTAACCACCGGCGTCACTTGCCTTGAGCGACCTTTTAATGTATGAACTTCAAATGCAGGCCTTCTACGACCTACACATTGAAGACATGTGGCTGCCATTCTACTGCAACACGACCAATATCAATACGTCCCGAATGGAGATTCACGATACTGGATACGCGTGGCGGTTTATTCGTGAGTTCAGTCTCACAACAAGGGGTCGTCTACTGACCGAAGAGTTAGGTGGATCAATGACGCTTGTTGGCCTTCTCCCGCCGCTCTGTCATAACGGAAGCATGTTGGTCGATGGTGGATACGGTAAGTGGCAGATCGAGGCTTTCAATCCCCACGTCAACTAAAATGTCCTTCAGTTGACAACCTCCCTGTCTCGACGATGTTCTCAATGGGAGCCAGCGCAGTATTTGCATGCGACGTGGGATCAGTAGGTTGGATGCAGTTCTGCGGTCCCTCGATTGGCTGACCTAGTTGCTAGATTGATGACAACTCTCCGAGAAACTTTGGCGATTCTGTTTCTGGCTGGTGGTTGTTTATCAACCGCTGGAACCCATTCTCAAACGCGCGGTTCGTACCGGCTATTACCGAAATCCAGAGTCGTCTTGCATAGTGGGTCACTTTTTCTCCCGAGGCTGGCGTGGTCTGGCTGATACAAGATTACCAAAAAAAAGTGTGTCAAGTGTGAAGACTCTTGAAGATGCCAAAGCAACACCTGGCTGTCTCTACATCCAGATGCCTGTTCAGGATGTGAGTATCTTACACTCTCCTTGCCCCGAGGTACTCTTGGCTGAGTTGTTTCAACAGTACGGCACCTTGCAGTTTGGCAAATTCGAGGAAATCCAGAAGCTTGGTTACGATGCGGCCATCAAGATATTAGACAAGTGGCGGGACGAGGATATCTTGCCATCAGCGGTTATCAATGGTGCACCAAGTACCAGCACCAAAGGACGCTCTGCCCGTCGGAATTCGATCTAGAATGATTCATAGAGTCGAATAGAAGGTTCATCTTAATTTTGATTCATCATTCACATACGATATGTATCTCTAGTGTACAATGCAAGCAATCCGATTGACTTTCATGAGTCACGATGAGCGGCAAGGGGAATAGGTGTCACGGTTGTTGGGAGTAGATGGTGCGCCCTGTGTTTTGGTTCCCTGAGCTGAGGGAGCTGCTGCCTCTGGGTTGGATGAATCCGCTGGCGGGGCCAGCCAGTTGTCCTGGCGGTGGCTGCGGGGAATCTTTTTCCTTCTCAGTACTTTCGGAAGAACGAGATCGCGAGGTGGTACTTGTATGGCCATTTTGAGCGGCCGGTGTTGTACGATTGGTTTGGAATGATATGGGTTCAGACCAGTGAGTCCAGGGTCTAGCATCTAGAACCGAGGGTGTCCCATGGGCAGGTCCGTTGGGGGCGGAGGGTTGCACGGTTGTATGAACAAACCCGTTGGTCTGTTCTTTTCCATTCGTACGAGGCTTCGTTTTAGAACTCGACGGGGGCTGTTCGTTATGGTCTTGGGTAGGATTGTTACGATTTGGTTGAGGCTTTGGACGCGTCGGGTTGGAAATGGGTGCCTCGTCTTCGGCGAACATCAGACGGCTTCTTTCCTTGCGCAGCTCCAGGGCATCCGCTAGCGACATAGGCAGCGGTATCATATCTAAGCCCATCAACTCCAGGTTCAACTTGGTGTGGCTGAGAACGACGTACCTGTGAGGAACATGAACTCTTGATATTGTCTTGCCGTGTTCGCTGAAGGTCAAGGTCAATCAATGTTATAGAAGAATCACATTGGGGTATTATCCTCACCCATGTCGTGATAGGTAACATTATTGCGAGACTCTGCACTGGCTTGCCGATGGCCACCTTGCATCAATCGCTTTACAAATTCTTCCTGAAGAAATACTTGAGCAATTCGTGAGGCTTCAGAGGGTAAAATGACTCACCGTAGACGCCTGCAATATGAACATGGCTTCTTTGGACAATGGGAGATTCCCAATAACTCCTGCATGATGTTTAGTTCATTCCACACGAAATACCGGCGCGACAGAGTTTTACCATCCGCGTTCAGTATGTTTTCTACCCGTACAGCGGGTAACAAAGGGTCCCCTGGCTTACGCCTTCCGTCTCCAGGGCGGTATTCCTCCTCAACAGACTCTGCTCCCTCCGATGCATCTGATTCGAGTTCGTCAACTTCCTGTTCGTCTTCATCACTGAAGCCTACATCTTCCTCTGCTTCTTCGGATTTTGAATCGCCATTAGAGGAAGGAGCGCAAGATTGAGTTTGAATAAGAGGTGGTGTAGGTCTGTTGGTGGCCGCCATGACGGTTCGGTGAGCTATTCTGCAAGCGCCCGCACGCGTGAACACATCACGGCTCACGAGACAAAATTGAGCGCTTGTCGACCCAGACAACAACCAGCATCTTCATCCTCCGTCTGTCCATACAGACACATTCCTCCCATTCACATTTCGACAGTAGACAATTGGTTACAATCCCGTTTATCTTGCTCTTTTCTTCTGGCTTGCAATGACGCGTCCAGTCGATTGTGCGCACAAGGACCATATATGTCCATGTATCGTATCTGAATAGGGTTCATCTTACGAACGACGGCTCCGAAGCTTATTTTTTCTGTGGAGGGTATGTGTGTGAATGGGAGCGGCAACAGGCAAGAGAGAAAAGAGGCACAGGTGGCTCAAAGGTACGCATCCTGGTATTACTATCATTGTTTCCGTGAGGCCACTATGGGTCTTTTCAATACTCAAGTCGTTCCAGACCTCAAGTTATACGAGCCCCGTGGTGTTCAAAACCGTGTAGCGGGCCTCTAATACATTGAAGTTGGTTTGTCGCACTCCCAAAAATCCTCAAATTCATACACTCACGGCCGGTGGCGGTCTTCGGCTGCATTCACCCTCTCGAACATTTGCCAGCAACTTACAAGTTGGCATGGTACTACTGACTCCGAGACGGACTCTCGCACTCTCGATCTACGGGGTGTCAGCTGCTCACTAGCCCGGCCCCGGAAGCACTAGGATTTACTCCAGTCTTGACTTGCCCTTCACCAATGCAGGGATCATCAGATGCGAAGCCGTTCCAAGCACCAGGGCCCTTTCAATGTCTTGACCGTCACAATTTAATATCCCCGTTCAATCATATGGCCTAACATAGGAGCTTGAGCGAAATACTTACATGGTTTGAAGTGTGCCTCACAACACCGAACAAGAATTCGGACAAAGCTGATATCAGGTGGTACCTGCCCTTCAATCCCACATGGCCAGTTGTTTATACCCCGCTTAGGAGGAAAGGAGGACGAAACGAGAACCATAATAATCTTCATCGACATCTCCCAGTCGATCACGTCTGTCTGTCGCCGAAGTGACGTTACCACAACTCGAGAACATTGTGCCGGCGCCATGCATGTTTGAGAGCAAGATTGGCCATAACGGTGCGCTTTTGTTCAGCGTACAGGGACCTTCCCAGCTGTGTCAAATTACGTGTGAACCCGCGAGCCTTCAACGAAATCCAGCTCTATTTATGCCTACCTCCCGGACCAGGTGAGAAGCCTTACGGTCAACGCTTCGGTATCCCCAGCTGAATTGATTGAGCTCGAACAAGACCTCCGACCTTCTTCCAGGTACTGAAGCGGCCCTACATGACGGTCCGGAGCCTAGAGTATCTCAGGATGGTCGCCCTGGATGAATAGCAAGGGTCTCTGAGAAGAATTTTGAACTGAGGAGAGAGCCCACGGTATGTGTGCGCAATGCTCATTCATTCATTAGCGATTTTCGTCTCATGCATTGTCAGGTTCCAACTAGGGCAGATGCAGAGTTCAATACGACAGCGCGACTGCGAGTTCAATAGGTTTTCGGGTTGGATAGGCAACCCATACAAAGATAAGAGGGACTAAGTGGCGTTTGCCGACACGCGATGTCGTCTTGTAATGATGGGGCTACTCCAGACACCCCGGAGGAAGCATGCATGCACATGGCGCGGTTAAAGTTCCGTTCGTAGGATCTCTCGTCAACTACGAAAGGGCATTCTTGTCCCCTCATTCGTCTTCTCGCCCCACCACGGCCTCTTCACCTGGCAGATACCGCCTGAACGGAGCGTGGGAACTCTTTTTTTAATAAACACGCGCCCATAAGTGGCAGGGGGCCCTTAGTCCTTGGAATCAGGATCACGAATTGAAAAGAAAAAAATCACAAACTACGAACGAAGGATGTGTCACGATGCGCACGCGTACCTGCTTAGGATATAAAGTTCCGGCCCACTGATACCTCTTTTCTTTCCGACACTTGACCTCCACCCACTGCAACCCCTTCGCCCTCATCTCCTTCCCTCCCTCCTTCCAAGTCTCGCCGCTTCCTTGCGGCACTAGTCCGGTCACAAGTACGCGTTCTCTACAGAGCCTGTTGTGGGTTACTGACTAAGGTGTATATAGCCCCCTAGACGTCTAGGATCGCGTTTTCGACGTGTTTTATCTACACAATGGCCCCTCGTTCCTCGAAAGACTCAAAAGGTCCGGTCCGTGCCTCCGTAGAGCTTGCGGATTTCTCATGAGACCTTGCAGCGAGTGGATCCAGCCAAAGTACTAAGCCGAAGAGACCGCGCTCGACTGGCCGTACGGGCAAGAAGAAGTTGACACCTTTCAATAAATTCATCGTAATGCCTTTCCCCCGTAACGCTCCTCGCTGCCATCTGACCTTACTGTCGCACTCAGAAGGAAGAACTTCACCGTCTGAAGGAATCGGAACCCGATATAAGTCACCAAGACAGGTAGGTATTGTCTATCTTTTCCTGGCCAAAGCGCAATCTGACTTGATGATGCTCTCAATCTGCTCGAAGGTTCAAACTTGCGACCGCGAATTGGAAGAAGGCTCCAGAGAACCCAAACCGCGAGAAAGATTAAAATTGATGCGGACTTGTTTCAACACGCCGTATACCCATGTACTCGCTATTGCCATGCCCCTTCGTCTTCTGTCACTCCCTTGCCATCGCCTCGTTTCTTGGCCCACATCTGTCGCTATCATGATCGTTTTCGCTTGCTACTTCTATTATTGTTGGGTCCACCAAATTTCTTATACCCATCTTAGTCTATAACCCTTCTATCTTGATACCTACCCGCTCGGCAGTTATACTGCAAGTCCCTACTTGGGTACACTAATGCTAGCCGCTGTGTTCATAGTTATCTTCTCTCTCCATTCGCTTACTGAAATTGTAGTCATAGTCATTCCCGAGAGCTTAAATCTCCTCATCTTGGTCTTAACGTTTCAACCCCCCCGTCCTACGCGATCTGACTCTGGGGAGCTGTTTCAATCGGGAAAGGAATGAACCTGTTCTCTATCTCTACGATCCTGGCTTGGCTCGATTAGCCTGCGTCTCCTAACGTCCTCCTCAGCAACTCTTCAGGGAACCTCCGCTTGAAAGCCCATTGCCCACTCCCCTATCCTGGCCCAACATGCCCTGAATAGGAAATTTGCTTAGTAATCGAGGAGACGGTCGCCTGACGCCGCACGGGCCATCTCGCCCGGCAGGCTCTACTGGGATCCCTCGGGTCCACCGCCATGGTTTAATTCTCTTCTTTCTTATCGACCGTTCCAATCTCTTCATTTCGTTCTCTATTCTTCTTCTAGCAAGCTGTGTGCTCTTCTTCTATTTCACTCACAACCTGGCGCATGGTGAAAGCCTTTCCCACAACATGAGTGGACCACATTCTATCGATAACGAGGATCCTCTCTTGTTCTTCGACCCTCTTGAATCTGCGACCGACTTTGGATCGACCTCGTCCTCGATGTCCGTAGACTTGGACGAATCCAATCTCGAAATGGGGAAGGGGAAGGGCAAGGCGGTCTCTCAACCTGTTCCGATAATGTTACCCGGTGAACGAGGTTGTAACGTTCTCGACGACTGCGGTATCTCGTTTTCATCCCCGTGGCCAGCATCTTCGAGCTACAATGAACCTCCTGAGACTCCCGTGGTTGGAAGGTCGTCACCATCACCGTCGTCCCCCACATTCACCTTGGGTTCATTCACGTCGGTCTGGCAACATTCGTCACCAGAGTCTGGTAATGCTCTGTTGGTAGGCACGAGCCCGGGGTGGAAAGGGAAGGCGAAGGCGAGCAGCACGGAGGATGACTCGGATTCACCACCAACGATTCCCCCCTTGACCTTCGCGCCGATGAATACCGCATTTGATCAGGCTCCACTTCCTTCGGGAATTTCATTATCCTCTCCTCTCTTAGCCCATGTGCACGAATCTCAGTCAGGCCCTTCGACACCCGGCGCACCTCAACCGATTGCACTTTCTCCAGACGCGTCGACTGTGCAGCACAAGTCTGTCCGTCGACACTCGTTTCCACATTCACGGACGCGTACTCTCAGCGCGGCGTCCTTGTCAAAGCTCAAGCACAAGTTGGGAGCATCTTCCACAAGTGCCTTTACCCGTAAGCTTTTGAGCAAGAAGGTTGCAGAATCTTCAGGCATCTCCGCGGACCATATCCCGGCGTCCATCTCTCAGCCGCTGGATATCGGTTTGTCCAAACTCAACTATGACAAAGTTTTCATCACAGACCCCACAGCTTTCCATGGCCTACTGAAGGCCAAGGGACGATCACAATCATCTCCATACCCACTTTCTATCCTAGATATCATTCCTCCCACTTCACAAGATGTGTTTTTGCCTATTGCGATCCCCAATCCTTTTATACCCCCACGAAACCACTTCGACGAGAAGCTCCCTCGCGAGCTCAAATTGAAGGTTATATGGTCACTCGTGGAATTGTACGAGTTCGAACATCAGAATGCCATTGACAATGGCCATTGGACGTCCCTTAAAGCATCTTCGTCGAGGAATCGGTGGGTTGGCAAGGATAAAGCCATCGCTCATCTCGTGAGGATCAGTCGGGTAAGGAAATTCTTCCTTGTTCATACCCCCTTTGATCACTGAAACCTTTTACTAGGTATCAAGGGAATGGCAATCACTCGTCTTTGATGGTCAGCTCTGGGCATCCCTAAATCTACATTCCTTCCCCTCTCTGCCAAAGGGCCTCTTATCACGCCTTGCCAATGCCGGTGGGCAGTTCACCACTGCCTTGAATCTCTCCGGACACACCCATCTCAATGCAAACACCCTTCTAGACATCGCCGACAAGCTTACGACTTTCCCTCCCGATCGCGACTTGGCATCAAGCAATAATGGTTTTACCAGATTGACGACCATAAACTTGAGGGGCTGTAGCTCTGTCAGCACACGCTCCCTGCATCACCTTCTCGTACGCTCTCCTCTTCTCGAACGACTCTGCGTCAAAGGATTACCCGTGGTGACGAACACAACATGCGACATCCTCGCGATGTACTGTCACAAACTCATTTCCCTTGACGTTGGTCGCTGTCCGCACGTCGACGGAGAGGGGATACTGCGGATGCTCAGCGCACACGATTGGGCGGACATGAAGGAGTTGCATCTTAATGGGTTGAAGAACATCTCCGACAAGATGATGACGACGCTGGCGAAGGCGGCGTCCAACCTTGAGGTCTTAGACCTGACTGACGCGAGGCAACTTCATAACACCGGTATCGAAGCCTTTGTACAGGCTGTGGACGGACAACCTTCGATGGAATACCTGGCTGATGGGGTGAAGACCATGAAACGGGTTACAAAGCTCCGCCGCCTATCATTATCTGGGTGCCACCTCCTGACAGATGGTGCTTGTGCACATCTAGCTGGCGCGGTCCCTGCGATGGAGATGTACGAGATGGCGGGCATTGGAGAAGAACTAAAGGACGAGGGGCTGATCAAGATGCTTGAGACGATGCCGCTGATCAGGAAGCTGGATTTGGAGGACGCTTGCGACGTCACAGATGGAGTGTTGGTCGCACTTACGCCCGTAGCCGAGGACCCTGCTCTTCTGGACGTTGAGGATGATAGCAGTAGCTCATCAGCACGGACTCGTGTTGCACCAGAGGAACCTGGCTATCGCTTGGAACATCTCATCCTCTCCTACGCTTCTCACGTCACTGATAATTCGTTGATTGACCTCATCCGACACTGTCCGCGTCTAAAGGCCTTGGAACTCGACAACACGAGAATCGGCTCCAATGTTGTCAGGACGTTCGTCGAGGCCACACGTAAACGGAAAATTAAGAACGCTTTGATCGTCGCTGTTGATTGCCGGTTGGTTGGAGAAGCCGTAGTGAGAGAGTTGAGCAGCGAAATTAGACCGAGGATGGGCTGGCGGTCATGGGATGCAAGGAAGCTCAAGTTCTTTGACGCGAGGGATTTCGAGACCCGGTCGGGGCCCTTAGGGAATTCCGAACGATCGGTGACGGAACGGGAGAAAGATAAGGAAAAGGAAGCTATTGTGAAGGTTGCCCTGGGTCAGGACGAGCTGGATGAGGATAGAGTGGCGTTGAAGACGTTCTATTCGTGGCAGAATGTCGACACCGTCTGGGCTGCCCGGGAGAAACGTAACCGGAAGAGGAAGGCCAATGCTGGCAACGACTCTGAGCTGACAGAGTCGGAGGCCGACGTTGGGAGAGCATCCTCGTCGAGACGGGGTGGAAGTGGGAGAGGTGGCATGAGGTGGTGGTCCCCTGGTGGGAGACGGTCCCAGTCGGGAAGTGGTACGAATTCGCCCAATCACCTCGAGATGAATGGAAACGATGGGTGTGTCATAATGTAAGATCATCTTTTTTCTTCGGACTCGTCATCTTGTTTTATGTGCTGTTATCTTTTGCTTGCCTGTTGTATGTATGTAACCCTTGTGCTCCCTGTACATTTCTGTATCATGTATCGCCAACCCAGTTACAATCTCTCCTCTCTCCTGCTCACGACTAGTTGTCTACAAAGACTATGATCTTTATCTGTACACTTTTTCTCTGTATATCTAGCGCCTAATATCTGTGGCCTTGTACATACGTTTTGTAGAATATGTAACAGCAAAGTCGCCTTTGACAGAAATCCACGTATAGCTGACACACGAGATCCGGAAAGAAGTTTCCTCCATCCTGTGGCTTAGGACTCGATGTAGCTTGGTAAAATCCCAGAAAAATGTTTCGCTCCGTGACGGAGGTCGACCCATGGCATTAGCAGCAACTTGTTTCGATCAAGTGACCTCAGGGTTCCGCACATCGTATTCGAAGTATGGGCCCTGCGCGCTACCACTGCGCCATGCTGCTAGGATGTGAGGTTGAACGAGGCAGATACTCAGAGAATGTAATGATCGATAATCCAGACTCTCACATGTCCTGGGCACACGAGTGAGCAGTCCCGACTCCTGGAGCACATTGTGCTCGTGAAGCGTCAGGTCGATGATGGCGACCCAGGTGGCTGGAGTGATCGCCAGCTGGGCCTGAATCACTGCTACTACTAGGCTCCCGGTGAGTCTAGACATTCGTTCGACCTGTCCCGGGCTTGACCGCATGGTTCAAATCGTAGTCTATTGAACCTAGTTGGTGACGAACAACCGTCCAAGCGCTCCAAGTCTTTCGGGAAATAGCAATTCAGAAACTCGAATGAGGCGGCCCGACACTCGGCCCTTATTAGAATTCAGCACAGAGTCCAGACGTATTGCGACCAGGGTGATGGAAGGTATGCATGCTGTAGAGTACGAGAGAGAAAGACATAGAAGCAGGGTACGGGCGCCAGTGCAATGTTTCGGTTCCACCATTGAGTATGTTCGAAGAACATTAGATGTATGGAGTGGTACCACGTCGGAGATTGGGCGTCTCCCAATAGGTGAACCTCTTTGAGGTGAGCAGAACATCGTATCTTAACTCCTAGAGTGTATAGGCGGTACTGGGATATGGTCGACGAAGAGCCGCTTATATATGGCTGGGAGTCCCAAATACCTGTGCTTGATGCCTCTGTCCGAGAAGGTTCTCAAGAGTGTGGCTGGTTGAAAGCTTGAAGGGTCGCCCCCGGAAATTAAACGTCGTCGCTGTCAACGAGCTGAGGTTTTCCGTTCTGACCGTCGTGTCGTTGTGAGCAATAGATATATATCTGGTCTGCAGGGTGGCTAATTATCACTCACACGGTACACCTTGTCCCGGTGCCACCGTGCGATACAGCACTAGGACGGGGCTAAGTAGTCCAGTTCGGGTCTTTGGCGGTTACTGGCGATTCCGAGAACAGTATAACCGCCCCGACATCGGAAGAGGAAGGATTGCTGACTTGGTCGACGTCTGTCCGTACAACCTGACAATAATAGTTGTAGGTTGATGTGGGCGATGCAGTGATGAGTAAGGCGCCACATTCTAAGTATGTATGACTGGTCTCCACCGAACGGCCGCTCGCCAGTACTGTAGGAGAAGCTACATAGGAGAACTCAGATGCAGGGAGTCAGGACAATCACTACCGGTCCATAGCATGACCATGTCGGCATCCCGCATTCCATGCTCCCGACGCAGCGCGGGATACACCATGAATAACCGGATATGACGCCCAGCGGTATTCGTGGACATTGAGATCAAGGGTTGAAATACCTCCACAAATTCAGGACTGGACCTAGCGAGACTCATGGGCTCAGGTCTTGCGCCAGTGAGGAGATGAGGGGACCGTGAGCCGACTCCGCAATGACGAGTGTCGGTGCGAACATTCGGTTTCCTGATTTTCATCACAATCACCGAGACCCTGTCGCAGGAATGTGGGGTGTTGGAGCCAGCCACATATCTTCGAAGCTTATCTACTCATCCGAAAAGAGGACAAGGGAAGTTCTCAGGGGAGAGAGGATAAAACAGATGCGAGGACAGGCTAAGGAGACTTGAGTAAAGACCGTTCGTGGGCAAGATGGAGTCACTGTGAGAGTGTGCCTCGGAGACTCGGACTCGGGCTCGGATGAATGTTTCCATTTCCAAACCCGAGGGCCGAGGAATGTTCGGTTTCCGCCGAGTGACCCCGGCCCGGCGTCAACCAGCGTTACGCGTTTTGAATCCGAACGTCCTTCATGGTAAGTTGTTTTAACCGTGTGGCGAACGAAATTCTCATTTGTCGCTCTGTTTTTTAGTCGTCAGAGTTGAGATACACTGCAAACACTCAGCTTGAGCATCGTGCGTGGATTTTTACAGCCCTTTCCCAGGTGACATTAGTAATTGAAGCTGTTCAATAGTGCATGCGAGATATACAGGAACAGGTCAGTGGTGCTTTCGCTGCTATGGTTGTCTGGACACTCACAGCTCTCCTTGGATGGTAACTGTAGGACATGCCGATTTGACAAAATAGTGGGTGGCTCCCGCGGGTTGCCGTTGCTGTTGGAGTAGGATTGCCATACTGACGCTTCTATTGTGGCTCTACAGCGACTGGCTCACTCATCAGCACCGCGATACCCTGTCGTCAATCGTAGGGCATTCTTCCCTGCTCTCGTACCTGGCCATTGCGGACGGGGAATCTATCGGACGTGTCAAGTTTGAAATGACAGAGGTCAGTATGGATAATTGAACCTTAGGGGAGGTACTGACGATCCCATTTGCTTTTTTTTCTGCTGGAACTTTCATCCCCTGATATTTGACTCCTGCCAGCGTATGTTGCAGCCGTGTGGACCACCGCCTCAGAAAGAGGATGATTGACGGAATGGCGTGGAACTGGAAATGGATTGATTGTTGTACTGTTACTATTACAGTAATCAATATAATTTCTATATGGACTTTCAAACTCATAAACGGGCGGTATTGATCAATCGTGACCCTTTGCGCCTTTCTCACCTCTTTACCATATTGTCCCGTCGAGCTCATTGTCCTCCAAGAATGGCCAGGATAATGGTCCACGACAATGCCACTGTGGACGATGCCACATGCAACGGCTACAATCCTTATGACCATTACCCGGAGCCTTTATTACCCACTCCCCCAAATTCTGCAGACCCTTATTCCTTAATTTTCCTACAGTCCCCACCACCCACGTCGACGGCAAACAAGAGAAAATCTCATTATCAGACGTTCTCGCAGTCACAACTTCTTACACCTCCAGACTCGGCAGGATTGCCTCCGGAGCACAGCCAGAACCACTCGCGACCTGGGAAACTTCATCGCCCGCGTTCGTTCCTACCTCTACCCAAATCCCACTCATTATCTAGGCCCGTTTCGATGGGCTTCATTACATCGAAAAAAGACAAAGAAAAAGTGAAGGAGGAGAAGGAGGAGAAGAGAAGTAAAAGTAAAGAGAAAGGCAAGGAGAAGGAGAAGAAAGAGAAGAAGAAGTCCGAGGATGTCTTCCATGTCGGCGACCACACAGACAGCACCATCTCAAAGTCGAAATTCTCGTGTTCCAAGTCGTCATCATCATCAGCAGTATCGACAGTCAAGCTACCAAAGGACAAGTCGTTGAAGAAGAAGCGGTCGGTAGCTCGATTGCTCATGCTTGCGGCCACAGATCCGCCACCCACCGTTATCCTCCCTCCGTCACCCAACCATCGTTTACACATTTTCCCAGTCTCAACGACAGAAGCTACCGCTTTACCGTACGAGGAGAGGCCAGTGCCGTTGGTTGTCCCTGTGGTGCTCGATGACGAAGAGAGTGGAGAAGAGGAAGGGCGCTACACGTACGCGGTCGAGCACAGAGACTCAATGTTCTCCACCAAATTCAGGATGAAGAACCGGTGGTCGCTACAGCACGGCATGAGAATGCACCCTCACGGCAATGATGCGGTCTATATGCAGTCTTACGAACATATGTCGATGGAGAAGTAAGTCCCGTTCTACCCGTCCTCGACAGAATCTGTTGCTCTGCCCTCGGTTGCTTACAACGAGTTCCACATAGCGATCGTCACTTCAATACATTGCTACGAAGGCTCAACTCGAACGGTTCGCCCAGCTTTCACGACTATTCGCGGCGTGGAGAGTCACCTCCGAGTTGTGTTCTCGATATGGCCTGCGGACAAGGTTTCTGGCTTCTCCAAGCCGCAACACAATGGCCTAATTCGAGAATTGTCGGACTTGATCTCATGGACGTCAGACTGCCTCAGGTAAAAGCGAGGGAAAACATCGAGTTCATTGGCGGCAACTTGTACGTGTTATTCGTGCCTATTCCTGTTTATCAATCCAAAACCGGTTACTCACATACACATTCGTACTAGCTTGCATTACACGCTCCCGTTCCCATCAAACTCCTTCGACTATGTCCGCATTGCCAACGCCTCCCTCGCTATTCCATTTGACAAGTGGAAATTTGTGCTGAGAGAGGTTGAACGAGTGTTGACGAGAGGAGGAAGACTGGAAGTCATAGACGACCAGATCATCTATCCTTATGCATCCCATGGGGAAAGTCACCCTTCCTCGTTGCTACCCGCCGCCGGAAGCACATTCGAACTCGACGACGACGACGACAATCTAGAAGTCGAAACAGCCTATCGTCAAACTACACCCGGGGACGCGGATGTTTCTGATCGCAACCACGAGAACAGGAGACGCGCCTCTTCATTGATACATGGACCAAGACCGAGCATTCGGCCCATGACCATGTCCGCTGGCTCTTGGAAGAGGACGCTGGGTTACGATGGCAATACTGAAACTCTGGTGTCTCCTCCCCTGTCCGACGAAGATGAAGAGGCAGAGGTCGAACTGCAGCCTTCTTCCCCGGACGACTCGTCTTCGTCAGATGAGGAAGACTACGGCCAAGAGATCGAAGTCAAACTTCCGTTTGAGGGAGCACTGGTCCCGAGTCCAAATGTCCTTGGTCCGCGCCCCAACGCTCGGCCGATGAGTATGGATGGGACAAAGTGGAAGCACAGGCTGAGTTTCTCTCTTTGGAAAGGCGGAAATTCCTCGTCGTCCGAGGAAACGTCCTCCAGCGATGACTTGACAGCCGCAATCAATGCCCACAATCGCATCTCCACTAGTTCGACAACCAGCTCGTCCGGCTCTTCCTGTTCAACCTTTTCGTCTGCGCACACCGCATCCACTTCGGCGTCGTCGGTTGAAGATGACGCCAAGGTGTCAACCAGACCACCAGTCCCCATCCGACCATTGCCTTTAACACCTCCTTCGTCTGAGGAGGAGGCAGTATCTTCTAGTCCCCCCGCCGTTATCATCGGCGACTGCGACTTCGTTTCCTCGCCGGAGAAGGATGGATCTGACGATGACCTCTTCCCTGCCCCATACGACAGCAAAATGTTCCCTCCCACACCCATGACCGCCAGCACCATCAGATCCCCCTACGAACAGAACCCTCTCGACGAAGCAGCCGACTGGCACAACCATGAGAGACATTCTCAGGAGCTCGAAGCCGTATTTACCGACATGCTCCAAAACAAGTATGGTGTGCACCCTGAACCAGGTGCGTTTCTGGCTAGCGCGATGGAGAAAGTGTTCGGTGCGGGCAAGGCGGGGAGGGTGTCTTCTATGCATTTGATGGTCGCACCAGAGGAGTTTGGGGAGTACGTTGATGGTACCGATGGGGATGTGAGCCCGAACTTCAAGAAGGAGAAGGAGAGGAAGAAGAGCGGTGTTCGATGGAGCGATGAGCAGTCCAAGGACGATGAGAAGCAGCAGCAGAGGACGAGAGCACTCACGGAGTCTTCCATCTCGAGGAACAGCAATGATTCGAGTGGTTCGCTGAATCTTCCACCTGGGATCTCGGCCAAGGCTGCGTTGAAGTTGGGTATTACCTACAGTGCGTTGGCCGATGCGACCGCCGAGTCAACCAGGTCGAGAGACTCTGTCATATCCATGAAATCGACGTCGACTGAAGGGGAGAAGAAAACGAAGCAGTCCCCTGGCTTGTTGTTGTGGCCTTCGACCTTGATCCCCATGTCCCCTGCAGAACTCGAGATGCATACTTGCAAGAACATGCACGATCTGATTGGATGCAAACCTGCATTGGCGGAGTGGGTCAGCGGATATGTTGACGAGAACGGCGAGCGAGTGGTCAGTGACGAAGAGTTCGAAGAGACGATGTGGGAATATGAATGGTACGTGCTTGGAGCATGTGTGTTGCAACGTGTTGACATGCTCACCTTCGATTTCATTTCTTCTAGTTTCCGCCGAAAACGTTTTAACTGGCCTGAAAACCTTCCTGAGACCGATATGGATGCAAAGACCGCCTCCTCGCCGTTGTTCACTCCTACACGAAACATCGAGATCCCGAGCTCCCCTCGAACCACACAATCGCATTTGAAGATGGTGTCACAAGGAAGTGTGGGGACATCGACACCCTTCCCATCCGTCTCGCAGGAGCTCGCAGGTGGGGTGTTTGCGAAGGAAGATTTGACGCATGTGAGGACGATCAGGGTTTATGAGGCGGTCAAGTCTTGGAGACCTCGAGCCTTATCACAGGACTCTGAAGACAATAGCAAGACCCCCACCTCGGCTTCGCCAATCTAATTCGGCGCGGCGTCTGCCTCCACTTCCCTGCTTACCCCTCCCTATCGTCCTGACGCGCCCGCTGTCAAGTCCTGTCTCATGTATCACATTCCTTGTATCCAGCATCGACGCTATCATTATTCGACACTCCTCAGGTCCTCGATAACTTATCCACTACACCGCTTCACCGCCCAGCAAGTTAAACAAATGTATTTCTAGGTCTTTTTTCTCGTCTCATGACTTCCACGACACCGCGACGATACATCTCAAATGACCCTTTCGTACCCCAATTCATAGACCATCATGGGGTTGACACGTTCCCTATTCCTTTTTTTCCCTGTCTCTCTCCGCAACCACACTCATTCAATCTCATGTCCCTTTTTTGGTTACATTCCACGTTCCTTATCTCGCCTCTCCTCGCCGCAATTCCGCGTCAGCCACATTCATTTCTCATCCATCTCCCTCCACATTGTTCTCTTCGTTTTCATGGGTCATTTTTATTATCGTTAGTGATTGGTTGTTTTTCGTCACCGCCCTGTCTGTGTGTTGTACCTTTCCGTTGGGTCTGTTGTTGTATCCTTCCCCTCGACACTCTTCCACTTGTCTAAGTACAATCGTCCTAATTGTTCTTGGTTGGTTGGTTTTCTCCTGTATATATGGGCCGTCGTTTTCTTAACTGCCTTGCTTGTTGTAGAGTAATTACAGTACAGTAATACACCGCCAATAAATGTCTTCTACAAGTTCCAATCCGTGTATTGTCCTACGCTCGACCTTCTATCGTACACCAGTACGTCCTTCCGCTCGTCATGTAGCCAGGTATCTTCCGGATTACCATCGTTATAGATGACGATTGGTACAACTGAACACCCAGTGAGACTACGAGACGATAGATGTATACCGAGCACATACCACTGGACAGTTGGCACATCCACTAAGTCCCTTTCCCTCCCAAACTTCTGAAGAACTCCGAATACGCGTGTTCAACATCAAACGATAGCTGTGCATTTGCATCAAGCTTGTATCCGCGTCGGTAAAGGCGCTGCAATACTCACCTGCCTCGACTGTTCCTCCGTAATCATCTCAGATGCTGACATCCCGTTGAGAGTGATGAGCCATCCAACTAGCCGGCTTCTCGCCTCGTCTTGTGCCCCGCCACTTCCCTTGAATCTCGCATACCCTGTGACAACGTTCTGAAGTAATGGGTGTAGCTGATCTTTCGCTCGGAGGTTGAGTTTGAGTCCATCCATGAACGTTATGAAGCTCTGAGGTGGGGGGTCGTTCAGTAATGTGACGCAAGACAGAGAAGGAGCGTACTTCTGTAGTTTCAGCGACCCATTTGGCGGTATCCGATCCCGATCCACCTGTATCCCCTCCTGGGTGTTCAACCGTTGCGGGTACACCGACCTTGACTCGTTCTAGTGCGGCAGAATAGTCCATCTAGATAGATTTGAGCACTCAAGACCAAAACACACGCAGGGAAGAACGCACTCGATATTTCTTCATGAACTCCTCGACGCTGGAAACTTCATCTCGAATGACCTTCTGCTTCATGATCGTGTTGTATTGTGACAACAGTCTTGTACATGCTGGCGTATATCTCTCCAAGGGAGCCTCTCAGCCTCTCTCTGTCCATCGAATGAATGAGTTTAATATATATTACTCACTCAGCAGCAGTGATCGCGTCCCTGAGATATGCAGCTTCCAGATAGTGTATAGAAGTCAGAATCCCAAACAGTGTAGCCAGAGTTTCGTATTTCTCTCGTTCTGCCTTGAGAGTATAGAGCCGGACTTCTTCGTCGAGAGAAAAGGGCATGTTTGTTGTGAGTCCGGTCGATGATGGTGGTTGAGGTACAAACTGGTCGCGTGCAGCTTGGACTGTGACCACCATGCTCAAAGCTCATTCTCAGTCCGCGTTACCGGTCCTTCTCCCTTCTTCATCTCATGCACCTTCACCTTCGAGTACTCAACGACAATGGATACCCACGAAACACTTGAACCCTCCGGAACCTCCGCCCTCCGATATTCCAGACCCAAATCCTGCTCAGATGCTTGACGGGAAGGCTATAAAGAAGACTCGACCCCGTAGAACTGTCGACTACAATGGTGGAATGGGAAGATGGATGCTGTTGAAGAAAATGAGGCCAAATCCAGGCTATGTACCGTATATGAGACCGTGTCCGCCTGCAATCATCGACGTGAGTAATGTCTTTCGAAGAATTTGTTGCTTCGGAGGTCTATATTGACTTGCTGTGACTGAACTTGCGCGACTTCGAATAGCTTTTACCACCCAAAGCCTACCCAGACAATACATCCACCTCCTTATGCACCAAATTCGTCCATACCTCGACCAACAAAATCCGTTGTCCGGTCAACATCGTCACGGTATAACGTTCTCATAAAGCTTGCTCCGTTGTACTCATCACAGCCTGTAGTGGACCCCCGAAGCTCGACGTATCCTCACCGGCTCAACGTCGGGCGAATTCACTCTCTGGAACGGCCTAACGTTCAACTTTGAAACTATCCTTCAAGCTCATGACACGGCCATTTGCACGTTCCAGTTCACCCACTCTGGTGCCTACCTTGCTTCGGCAGACAAGACTGGGATCATCAAGTACTTTGAACCCAACATGAACAATTTGACAGCTTGGCAAGGTTCGAGTTCGAGGGAAGCTATTCGGGGAATTAGCTTCAGCCCTGATGACAGGCGCTTTGCGACGGCCAGTGATGATAGGACGGTGAGAATATGGGCGTTTGAGGAGAGCAGGGTTGAGAGTGTGTTAGACGGTATGAAAGAAATGTCTCTCCTCCTCGAAGCGCCTTAACTTCTTTCCTGTAGGACACGGATGGGACGTCAAGTGTGTTCAATGGCATCCGAGTAAAGGGCTCATTGTCTCAGGAAGTAAAGATAACCAAATCAAGTTCTGGGACCCTCGCTCGGGCACTATTCTATCAACTCTGTGCGTTTACTTCTTTGTGGCCTAGGCCAGTTCTGACACATTTCTTCACGTCGCGTCGTAGGCATCAACATAAAAACACGATTCAGGCTCTCGCCTGGTCTCCAAATGGCAATTTTGTAGCCAGCGCTTCGCGAGACCAGACAGTACGAGTGTTTGATATTCGCGCAATGAAGGAGTTTAGAGTTCTTAAAGGACATAAAAAGGAAGTCTGTTGTAAGTTCTTAACGGCCTTTGTTTTGTTCGTTATTTTTATCCGCATTCTCCCTTCAGCCGTGACCTGGCACCCCTTCCACCAAATTCTGGTTTCGGGCGGTTCCGAAGGTGCCATCATACATTGGGATCTCTCCACGGACGACTCTGCCCAACCTCTACCTCTCCCGGAAGACGGCCAACCGACGGATCCAAACAACCCCTCGACCACGATGTCCAGCCTATCCCTTCTGGCCGCCCCGACCCCAGTTTCTGCCCCGACCTCGACCCTCTCTCAAGCTCACGACTCGAACGTGTGGTCCCTCCAATATCATCCCCTGGGACACTTACTCGTATCCGCCTCGAATGATCATACGACCCGGTTTTGGTCAAGAGAAAGACCGGGAGAGGGCGGTGGCGGAGGTGTCGGAGCAGGTGGGGAGAAACCTGCCGATGGGGAGTGGGCCGGAGAAGACGAGGATGAGATGATGGTGCCTGGGTTTGGAGGAGCCGGTGGATGGAAAGAAGAGGATATACCCGCGTCGGGGGCGTTTGGTGGCCCGAATGACTCGTATAGCGTCCCGGGTGAGTATGGAAGATCGGCCGGTGGGGGAAGCGGGGTTCCGCCGTCCGATTCAGGATATCGAGGTGGGGGTGGTGGGGGATCGGGAGGCGATGATTTCTCGATACCCGGGTTTGGCGACCCAGTGGGACCTTCCGGTAATGATGCTGGTCGAGGAGGGTTTTCGGGTCGCGACGAGTCTGATGAGTTTGGGCGAAGCGGTGGGGGTGGTTTCGGAGGCGATAGATATCGTGATTCAGGCCACCATAATAGGGACTCTGGATATGGCGACAGGGGACATGGCGACAGAGGCGGAGGATACGGGGGAGGCGGAGGCGGTGGGAGCGGTGGTCGCTCAGGTCGATGGGGAGGTCGGAGAGGAAACCGTTACTAACTTGACGTGTCAGTATTGCAGAATCATTGATCCTCGTTGTTGTACCTCACATCCGTCTGTAACAAGTAACCAGGTAGTGGTCAGTTGTGTGCGAGTACAAAGCAAAGCAATTCGACGATAATTACAGCGATGATAATATATGATATCCGTCCGTTGTCCCATGTCGACCGTCAAAAAAATGGAAGTGTCTCCACGCCGCCTCTCCCCTCCATCAGAGTCTGGTATGGTCGACCAACCATAGGGAGTCCCACACGAGTCAGTAGTCTTGCCCTGTCCCTGACATGCTCGCTCCCATCGTCGAAGTTGAACGCCATATCCTTTGCACTCCCCATGTCCAGGATGAAAAGCAACTCGAGATGCCCATCCTCGAAAGTGACCATACGGGTGGTTATTCCGGCCCTTCTCAGCTCCGGGTTGACCATCCTCATCCACTGCGACGTAATAAACCAACCGAATCCCCCATACCACACATCGTCTAGGGTCTCTAGTCTTCCCTGGCTGAATTGCTCGCGAATGGGACGTGCCCGAAGGAATCGAAGTAACTCGGACGATGTGAAGCTCCAGCCACCCATGCATGGATAAGGAAACTCTGGAGTTGCGACTACTACTCAAGCGCGCAAGATCAGATAGGAATCTAAGACTGAAGCAGTCATTCCTACTCACCAGACATGGGGGTCCCGTTCCAAGTAGACGCCTACTCCAGAGTGTCTGTAAGCGGTAGCAATCCGCCCTTGAAGTCGCCAGTGGTACAAAGAACCAGGAGAGAAAAACGAGTACCAAGGGGAAAAAACAGCTGGCGAAGTTACGTATGATCAAGACTGCGTACAAACTGCGTGCTAAGGGTTCTCTCACGCAAAATGAATTCAAGGACAATATATGGATTCGTAGCGAGACCCGAGAGGGATCCACGCGTGAGGGGCGAAGTTATTGGGCGGCTGTTGCGGGAGAACGAAGATCCTGTTACTGGAAACGGACTCTGGTCATTCAGTGTCATTCGAGAAACTAAAGGAGTCATTGATTGCTGCTCATGAAAATGTCAATTTTTTGGTCCTCAGGCACGTCCGAGAATGGCTTATCCGTACCAAGAGTCAATGCTGTTGAAGGCTCAAGCGCTCAAGGACCCTAACCGGGTGTGACGGAAAATCCAGATCTAGACACGAAAATTCTTCTTCGGCAAGACTTCATTTTCTGTGCAGGGCCCAGAACAGATTATTGAGTGTAAGGGTCAGGTGCCCCCACCTCGTCAAACCTAAGCGGTCCAACGAAAATGAAGATGAGCTTGACCGAAAGGTTCCGTAAGGGTTTAGCGCTAGTGCCACTGGAGGTGTTCTCACGACTCTGCCTCTGAAGACCACCGACGAGCCAGGTGCTGCAGGCTGGACATGGACGATGAGAATTGAGTCCAACGAATCAATTCCACGCCTGCGACCACACCGTTGTGGGGAGGCTCTGAAGCCGCGCGCTAAACGCGTGGTTGTTTCATCGGCGACCGTCACATTGAAAGGGTTGAATAACTTGTTAGAAGACGAGCGCGGATAGACCTCTCGGAAGTTATCATTGGGCAGGCCTGTTCATGTCCATTTCCTGGTGGGCATATGATCACTGGAGCCTGGGGTAAGAACCTGCGGAAAGGAATGAAATTTGAAGAATAAAGATAGGGTGAATCTGTGGTGAACGCTATCTAGCAATCCCAACCAAACACGAAGTCCTCGGCGTTATCAGGGACGGAGGCCTCAGGTCCGCAGACACTGGCATTGAACCGCTCGATCAGTAATTGGTCGACGACATTACGAGACGCGACCGTCTCGGTCTCCATGGTTGAGATAAACCTGCGAATGAGCAACGATAAGATATGTAGGAGCGCACACAGCGATGCACGGATACTCACGGTTCAAGCGCGTTAACATAGTAGAATCCGGAACCTAGTTTGACCGGGGGAAAGCTTGTGGTTGGGAAGAGTCTGGGATAAGCGTCCCACTAGCCGATACGTATATTAAAATGACATCAAAGGAAAGATAGCAATACGGAACGCACCTCTTTACGATATACCCATCCAACCTGCCCGCTGAACGTCTCGTTCAACCACTCGTCCGAGATCTCCTCTTCAGAGAAGATCTTGACGACCCATTCGCTATCACCAATCTTCCTTTGATAATCCAGAGAGTTGAATTCGGGCGCCTTTCCACCATCCCGGGCACCCTGATAGGTTGTCAACAATGTGGTTAGAGCGTGGGAGTTGGGAGGAAGGGAGACGTATTCAGGGTTTATGGATGGAGAAGTAGTCGAGAAGAGCGTAACGTGAAGATGGACGTAAGGCTGTTCTGGAACTTGGGAAACGATGGAGGGAGGCAGGTCTATGCCTGTCTGGTGAAGAGGGGCAGCGAGAATGACGCCTTTGTAGAGCTTGGACCCCTCGGCACTGCGAACGGTCCAAGAGTTTTCGTCTTCAGAGGTAATGGCGGTGACCTGCACGAGTCAGAACCTATCACCTTCGTCGATAGAACGGGGGAAGAACCTTGGTGTTTAGGTATACCGTTGCTCCAGAGTATTTCAGAAAGTTTTCAAAAATTTGATAATTCCCTCCCGTTACTTGAGACGCGCCGTCAGCCGAGAGAGAGACCGCTCCTCCCATAGCATGAATTTTGTCCGCATTCTGCATCCAGAGATGAACGTCAAGTATATCTGACCTCATGTCATTCTTTGTGGGGACTGACCTGTCCATAATTGATCCTCAGTGCACCCTCTACAATCTCATTGACGAATTGAGCGGAGACACCGTTAGATTCGAAATAGTTGGCTGTCGAGTTTCCTGTTAAATCCAAAAGACCGAGCTTGGCGACCAGGCTGGCTATATTTTCCCATCTAAGCGTATCAGAAGAGTTATAAAGCCCGAGGAAGTGTTGATTCATGTACGTCGTGCTGCAAAAAGAGTAATTTAACAAAAGTGCTTGAACGATTACTGTAGACACTGACATCGCATCTGTGTTTTGGAGTGCATCCGCACCGTATCGCAAGAGTAACTCTGTCCCATTCGAGTCACTGGGGATCTGAATAACCACGATTGTGAACAGTGTAATCGATAATCATGACAGTTGAGACTGACGGTCAGAACGAGTTTTTCGCCGTCCCAATACCCAGTATCCCCGCCGTCATCTTCCCCGAAGGGATTCAGAGTCAAGTTGAATTCCTGGGTTGCCCTCCAGAGGTTCTTGTTTGACCTCACGAAGATCGAGGCTCCCGTTTCCACAGGCAGCAGTTCAGGGTCGTCATTTGGGTGAACAGGAATGCTTCCTTGTGAAAAAGTAAGTTGAACGCGAATACCGAATACGCAATTTTGAGCGAGATGGACTCACTGCCCCCGACGTATGAGTTTTGTTCATAAACGTCAATCTCCACGTCCACCCCGAATCGCTCTTTCGCTTTGGCTATCCAGAAGGCCGCAGAACTTCCGCCAGCACCAGCACCGACTATCGCAATTCGGGGTGTGCTGTTGTTCCCGCCCTGAGCGTCATCGTCCGACCTTTGGAGGGTGAAACCTGCACTTGCGAGGGTCGCTGACAAGAGCAGTGTACTAGGGCGCATTGTGGTGAGTAAAGAGAAAAGATCTGAATGCGACGGTCTTACCAGTTGATCTCTCCCTCTATTTATACAGGACTATAGAAAGAAAAGGTCAGGGGTAATGACAGACATCCGAGTTGCCTTTGACAATGAATAGGTGAGTGAACATGTCAAAGCCGCACTTATTGCTGATCAATTAAACGCCCACCCTACCTCCACTGGGGTGGTTTCAATTTATGTGTACCTAAACTACTATTTCGACCCTTGGCGCAAACAATCACAGCGCGGGCTTGTGAGTGACAACCAATACTTTGCAGGCTTGTCCTAGGTGCTGTGCTTCTGGTCAAAGAGTCGAATCGATTGCAGGGATGTTAAGACTTGGGAGGCATAAGGGTGCGATATATATCAGGACAACCCGGGGTTGTTCGATTGATTGCGCAAGGCGAAGGTGGCGGAGGGTAACGGTCTATACCACAGAAAACACATCGCAGGTGCACGATAGACGTGGTATACATCAGACACTGTATGGTTGATTGAATGGTTGCCCAAGGCCAATATGACGGTCTATAGCACTAAATACAAGCACGATCGCGAGTCCAAGTCAGCATCCCTAAATCAAAACATAATCTGGAGGGAAGGTGATTAGAAATCGAAAGATTAGGCGCGAAGTTGGGCGTACAAAATATATAGTTTCAACGCAAGCACCCCCCAGCAAAAGGCTTAGCAGTCCCATCCGTACACAAAATCATCGTTAGCCTTCTTCTCATCATCACCTTCAGAAGCGGAGAGCCTAGGTCCACAAATACTGGATTTGAATAGCTCATTCAGCAGCAAGTCAACTATATTGCGCGACGCGATCGTCTCAGTTTCCATGGTCGAGATGAACCTGCGAAGTCACACAGTGAGAAACATCGTAACACCCTAAAGAGTATATAGTCAAGCACTCACGGTTCAAATGCGTTGACATAGTAGAAAGCATTGTCCAGCTTCACAGGAGGGAAATTCGTAGTTGGAGGCAGTTGAGGGTAAGCATCCCACTAGTAAATGCATCAGAATGGTGTCGGAACGCGAGGGAAATCAGAGCACACCTCCTTGCGATATACCCATCCAACTTGGTCATTGAATGTCTTGTTTAACCATTGATCGGAGATTCTCTCTTCGGAGAAGATCTTGACACTCCATTCATTGTCACTGAGCTTCCCGTGGTACGATAGGGAGTTGAACTCGGGTGCTTTTCCTCCCTCACGTACGCCTTGATATGTTGTCAACAGTGTCGCTGGAACCTTGGTCCCGGGGGGTAAAGAGAGGTATTCGGGGTTCACAGTAGGAGAAGTGGTTGAGAGTAGGGTGACATGCAGATGGACGTAAGGTTGCTCTGGAACTTGCGAGATGATGGACGAGGGGAGCTCGATGCCCGTTTGGTGGAGAGGCGCGGCGAAAATGACACCTTTGTATTGTTTGGAGCCCTTGTCGCTATTCACAACCCAAGAAGAAGATTTGGACTCGATGCTGGTGACCTGAAGGCAAAACTCAATGAAAGTTATTACCTACATACTTCTTGTCTTACGCACCGTGGTATCCAGATAAACTTTTGCGTGCGAGTAGTTCAAAAACTTTTCGAAGATCAGGAAGTTGCCACCTTTGACTTGTGCTGCTCCATCCGGGGCCAGGGAAACGGCGCCTTCCAGTCCGTGAATCTTGTCAACGTTCTACAAAGGCGAACGATCAACTTGATTTCTAGTTCGTATAGCACGCGCCAGTTACCGACCTGACCATAGTTGACACGCGTCGCAGCCTCTATCACCTCGTTGACGAACTGAGCAGAGACGCCATTGGATTGGAAGTAGTCCGCTGCCGTGCTTCCAGTCATATCCAAAAAGCCAAGGGTCTTTGCCAAGCTAGCTATGTCGTCCCATTTCGGTGGGTCAGAGGAGTACAGGGAAAGGTAGTCGTTGATCATAGTCTTGACGCTGTAGGAACGTTAGGCAAAGGGATGTGGGAGGGGGTCATTTACACACTAACAGAGCTTGCGTGCGTCTGGGTGCATTGACGCCGTATCTCCAGAGCATTTTCAATGTGTCCCACCAGCTACTTCCGACCTGTCGTATGAAGGGGTATGAGTAGAGAAAGTTTAGATATTCTGGTTGGGACTGACCGTCAGGTATAACTTTTCCCCGTCCCAGAAACCGGTCTCTCCGTCTTCATCCTTGAAGTTATTCAGCGTCAAGTTAAATTCCTGAGCAGCTCTCCAGAGGTTCTTGTTCGCTCTGACAAAGATTGAAGCTCCTAATTCCACAGGGTCTGAATCGGGGTTATCGTATGGTTGAACGGTAATGCTTCCTTCACAGAAAGGTGTGAGGACTGAAATATGTTGAACGTGAACATAGACCTACTGCCTCCAATATACGAGTTCTTATCGTAAACGTCGACTTCAACGTCCAATCCAAACCTTTCTTTAGCTTTGGCAATCCAGAATGCAGCTGAACTCCCGCCAGCACCGGCACCTATGATCGCAATTCTCGGTGTGCTGACGTCCCCGCTCCCTGTATCATCATGCACAGCTTGCGAGCTGAAGAAAGGGACCTTGAAGGGTAGCTGGATGGCATAGCTGGCCGGTGCCAGCAACGCTGACAACAGAAGCACACTCGTGCGCATCGTCAAGGGAAGAGGTTTGGATTACGTAAAGGCCTATCTCACTCTCCTTCGACCTCGATGAGCGCGCCTGCAACAGAAACGCGCAAAGCAAAATCTCGACTTGCGGTTCTTTCTTCCTCGATAGACGAACTTGAAGAACACCTTCAGCCACTGCTATCGCAAACTCTTCCAGAGACACTACTTGGACTTGAACCCCTGCAGCAAGCAAAGCTTTTGACCGATATTCCATATGTCGTGTACGACCTGGCCTTCAGTGCGTTATCGTTCATTCATCGTGCTGGAAACGACATTCTGATGAATTTCATGCAGTTTATCTCAAGACGAGGGGAGTAGACCCCAAAACTCACCCTGTCATATCGGAACTGGTGCGTCAACGTTTTCACTGGTCTCCGTATTCTAATGTCCAAACACAGGAAAGAGTGAAGACATATTTCGACAAAATTAAGAATGCGGAGAGTCCTCCTCAACGTATGAAAATCTCTTACCCAAAGTTTCCAACCAGTGTTACTAACACACATCCTCTAGGCACGACCCAGGTGGATAAAGCAGCTGCAAGTCGATTCATCCAACATGCTATATCGCAGGCGACGTCAAACCCCATCGCGCCTTCGACTAGCACTCCAGGAGCATCGACGTCATCGTCTGCACCAGTGCCAGTCAAAGTCACTTCCAAGATGCGTGAACGAGCTGAATATGAGCGTCAGTTAAAGGAAGGAAAAGATGAGGAAGAAGAAGACGATCTTCAGGTGTTTGAGGATACGGCTGTGCCGAAGCGTAAAAGACCCGCCGTTGATCACTTTGCTGGTACGTCGTGTCTACCTATCCAATGATCTCCGGTGTCTCAATTTCATTGCGCAGGCGTTGGAGAAGAGGAACCAGAAGCCCCTTCGCTTGCCACAGAGGTCATAAAAAAGCAAAAACTAAACCCTAGTGCTTCTAGTACTCCAGTGGCTTCCTCACCTGCGCCTTCGGATGCCGCATCAAAGCCTGAGAAGAAGAAAAAGAAAACGAAACCCAAGAAGAAAAAGAAGGGGGCAGAAGATGGGGAAGACAACTGATGCAGCGCCCCCTGGTGGGCCATTCTTCCCCCTCACCTTGGTACGCCCGGTTGCAGGAGCCTCTGCCTGTACGTTCCGATATATCGGTCTCTTGAAAGCAGAGGACCTTTCGACGCTCCAATCGAATCCCGATATGTAGAATTCTGCGAAGATGGAGCAGGCACAAGCGTCCAGTGCTCGGCAAGTTATCAGAGAGGTGGAGGCGTAGGAGGAATAACATAAGATCATCCGGAATCTCGCTGCGGGCTAATGCAGGAGACCTCGGCAGGTTGAGTTGGATAGTTCCAAGGACCAATCCTTTCTGCGTTCGGGGGTGCCATACATACGAGAATCTCGTTTAGTTGAAGGGAAACTGTACCTGTGTGAGAGTCCCTTCCTAAGAACCGTTTTATGTGTGAAGCTTTGCAGCTTCGTAGATGTGACCGAACTTCCATTATTGTATCGTGCTGCTGATGATTATTTAATTCTACTGGTTAGAATCAGTACTTGATATTGTTTCCGACTTTTCAGAGTTCGCTTTATGTTCCACGCTTCATCACATCAGGGAAAATAAGCGCCCACAATAATACATGCCCACCACGCTTTGCCAGTGACGACGCCGTTCAAGTGAGATTCTTCAGTCACTGTGATCAGGTCAGGACTCTGGTAGAATCTCGCGTTTATCTGGAGCTTAGCCGACCCCTTCTTGCGTATAGCTCATGGAATGAGCACGAGAACACTTTCGACGGGATATTCATGTTTTCTGAACGGAGCGTCGTGCTCAGTAGGGCGTCGTTATTATCGACAGGTGCGTCTGGTAAACGGTTTGTCGCTGTTGACCAGTTGTACTAAGTAACTTCAGATCCCACCAACAACCCTTTCAACGTTGGACGAAAAGAAATTGAGAAACGAAGATCTCTTGCACTTGTCCAGCAAATGGCACGGGCGATTTCTTTTGCAGTCTCAACGAGAGACGGAAAACGTCATTCAACTTCTTCCCAAGTACTGTAATGTCAAGGGCGACCTCCTCCGATTTCCACCTCGAACCCGCGGGTTTCTGTATTATCACACTCCAACCACGCTTCCAGCAATCACAGGCGGACTTCGTTTTTGTTTGGTGGAGGACACTATTGATGTTCATGCCTACAAAGAGACACGCGATCTCCTCCTCCCAAACGGCCTGCCATGGCAGATACCCCTTCTATCAATTGCACGCGAGGAACAGTTCATACATATTCTTCACCAACTGCAGCTTGATGGGCTGGTGTCTTCAGAATTGATAGCTCAATGTCAAAGGGTCCAGGGGGCGTACAAGTACAAATGGATGTCACCGGCTCTCTTCGCGTTTGGGCAACCGTTCAGTATTCGATGCGGTCCTTCCCAGCAGTTCAAGCAGCTTTATGACCTGGTCACGGAAGCCTTTGTACGATGGGAGATTCCAGCAGCTGATTTAGTGGCACCACATATGGTAATGCGGAAGGACCGTGTGGATGCGAGGCTCCGTGAGTGTTCGATGCGTATCACTACAGGATGCCTGTGCTGAACATCACGTTCTGCTCCATTCACAAGCTGGTTTCCTCCAAGCTAGGCTTCTTTGGAACGAGGGGTATTATATTCAGGTCGACAAAAGGCTATCAGAATTTGGTGGGCCAGCTGTTACAGTCCGTACCCCGCCGCATCTTCTGCATAGGCTACCCAAGCGTATTGAGATGGTCCTTGCGCATTGGCGTGAGGTATCAATACACAAGGCCTGAAAGTGGATTCTGAAGTGGCCGGTCGTTCTGACCATTTCTACCGCCAATGGCAGAGATTGGGAGAGGCTGTTCTTATCACTCTTGGGAGGATTGGATTGGACCCGCCCATAGTTAGTGGTAAAAAGGATACATTGTGTGAGTGGATTGTTCCTCTTTGACAGCATTCGTATTCAAGTCTCACGTACCTAGATACCTGTAGAGAGACTCCTGCATCCCGAGCAGGTGCAAACATTGCATTTAAATCATCTGTTACCCCGCCTGCAGCACCTGACATCGCGACCTCTGCACATATACGTATGTATCCGTGCCGGAAAAATTGGGCATCCTACTGGTAGGTGGAGGCTTATGATGCACTGGGCATGGTGGGTCTCCGAGAAATGGGAGTTCTTGGCCGTGTTGACCGGTAGGAATTAGCATCGGTTCCCGACGAGTGACCCGTGCAGCGGCGTTGTGTACTACCTGCGCGTGTCGTCTTATCCGTGGAATGAGGTCCAAATGAAGGCTATAAGCTGCTGCCGTCGTCAGGTAGGGCCACTGCTTCAGGTCTAGGGGGCTATGCCACGCGCCGTGCCTCTATTTCCCCGAACAATTTGGGTCTAGTCTATCTATCACAACCTCATAATGCGCAAAAGACCGTGAACACGCCCAGCAGGCCTTCGCTCGTGCTGGGCACGTTCGAAAGTCCTCCGCTTAGAAAGGACTGGGACGTAATCCTTCTATTGTCAAAGTGCAGTATTCCTTCAACAGCTTTCAAGGACACATTCATCCCAAGCTGTTGAAATTGCTAAAATTGTGTGGCATCTGAGACGACCAAGGTACGAGTCAATATTTCATATTATACTCGCGCAAGCCGTTGTCAGCCGTCGGCTGACACTGCTTCTCACGTTTTTCCCACGTTGTCGTGATTTGATAAAATGAACTCATACCGGCCTGGAGGAGTACTTCCATCATCGACCAAACTCCACGAATTTGGTTCTTTCTGGTTTCTTCCTGCACGACTTTCTCTCTTGACGATATACTGATACGTGACGCGCAATCTTGCACGAAAACGACTCGACGATATGTATTTCCCCTTCATCACCTCAAGGACAACCAAATCGAAGAGAAGACCGCTTGAACCGCGAGCAGGAGGAGGTGGTGGTGGTAGAGGAGGAGGAGGCGGTGGTGGCCGAAGTAGTGGCGGAAGCTCTGGAGGTAGCTCTGGAGGCGGAAGGTCTTCGCCAATCACTTCTGGGGGAACCTCACGCCCTGCAATTTCGCGTGGTGGTGGTGGTGGCCCGGTTTCTAACATACCTTCCGGACAACCATTTGCTGGCCGCTCTGAGGGTGGCGGAACGCGAGGACAAGTCTATGGAACCAGGTGAGCCTTTTGCGTCAGCCTCGGCCATCACTAATAAACCCAATGACGGAATCATCTAGCACATATGGGAGTGGATATCCTGGGTTCAGCGGGCGTGGCGTTACCAATAGACCGTTTCCGTTTTACTTCTGGCCACTTGCATGGGGTGGTGCTGCTGGTGTCGGAGGAGGTGCTTATTTGCACAACAGAGAGGTATGAATTCGATTTCCTCCATACACGGCTTGATATTGACACTCCGTAGTATGGCACTCCAGACAATTCCAGTCGGCCGGGAGGCCCCATGACGACTGCTGTCTTCAAATCTACATCCAATACCACATTTCACCTGGTTGCGGATAATTCTACTGTCGTAGAGCTCATCCAGGATGTCAGGGACAGCTGCGCGTCTCAGAATCTGGACACGAATGCTTCCTCTTCGTCTCCGTCTCCGTTCAACGATACCGACCCGAGCTCTCCTAAGCCCGAGAGTACGATTCAGTACTACAGAGCGAGCAGTGTAGCCCTTACTTTGGACGGGTATAACAACACGGCTGCTTTGTCGGAGAACGAAGGGGAACCGGATACCCCATTACCAAGTAACATCGATACGACGCTCAAAGACTGCTTGAACAGCACCATCGGAGATGCTGTACCGTTGATTGGTGCCGCCGAGTCTATGCGCTGGGCTGCACCGAACGTTGGAATGTTTGCTCTATTATGGGTATTTCTCCATCTTGCTTCCAGCGTTTGATTTTTCCCCGTCTCGATTGCTTTCACTCCTCAAATTTTAACTACCTGTTTGTGCGCCCTTTCCCCCTCCATTCCTTTACGCCGTCTGTTCATTGTATTTGTTTTCACGAACCACCATGGAAGGATCATTCGTATTCTATGTTTCCATACACACGCCGTTAATGTTCTTATGATTTGACTTATTTTGTTGTTGTACACTCTATCCCCTTCGTCCCTTTTCGCTGTCTATTCGGTATATTTGTCTTACGAATCGATGGAAGGATTATTTTGCTCGAGCTACCTTACGATCTCTACACACACGGCGTTGATGGGCTACTGTTCCCATTTCTCAGCGCTGTATTCACTCAGTCGCAGTTCTCTAACAAGTGCCCTATGTTCTGCAGTCGGTGTCAGTAGTTCAATTGCAGTTACTCTGTGCCTTCTGTCCAGTGTGTAGGAAAGTCCACCGAAGCCAAGTGAGCACTAGTTAGCGCCTGTGAGCGCCCATATGCTTGTCAGGAACAAATATTGACCGGTGGCTTTGGAACCAAACAAGGCTTCCACGTCCACCATCACCACGACCAGCTCAGCAGGATCGCTGTAAATCATGGCGTCCTTCGCGCTCTCATTCAACAAAAGGGACGAAGATAGCGGGCTGAGCTCGTACTACAACAACAAAACCACCGTAATTCAGGAAGCTCGCGTCTTCAACGAATCACCCATCAGTCCACGGAAATGCAGGGCCCTACTCACGCGAATAGTCTACTTGCTCTACGTTGGAGAGACATTTGGAACGCAGGAGGCGACTACCTTGTTCTTTGGAACAACAAAATTATTCCAGCATAAAGATGTATGTGGTCAAGTCTTGAATCCAATGTTGACGGATTTCATTAATGATGAAATAACAGCCTGCATTGCGACAAGCAGTTTATCTCGCGATCAAGGAGCTGGCGACGACGGCAGAGGATGTTATCATGGTCACTGCGAGTATAATGAAGGACATCCAACCCAATTCCGAGGTCATCTATCGGCCAAACGCTATACGAGCACTCTGCCGTATCATCGACGTGCGTCCGGAAACTCGATGTCACTTGTTTCGCGTACTGACGAAAGATTCTGTCTGATAGCCGTCGATGGCCCAAGGTGTCGAAAGATTCTTCAAGTCAGCCATAGTCGACCGAACGCCCTCAATATCATCGGCTGCTCTCCTGTCATCATATCACCTTTTCCCTTTCGCGAAGGATATTGTTAAACGTTGGGTCAATGAAGCTCAGACGGCTGTTGACTCCAAAACATCATCGAGCTTCTTTGGATCGTCAGGTGGAAGCGGGGGATTCTTCAGTGGAGGAAACGCGTCTAATGCCAGCGGTCCCCAAACTATTCCTTCTTCAAGCCACATACCGCAATACCACGCACTGGGTCTACTCTATCTCATTCGCCAGCAAGACAGGATGGCAGTTACGAAGATGATTCAGCAGTTGGGTGGAGGGAAATCTGGCTCGGGTACCTCATTGAAAAATCCGATGGCCCTCTGCATGTTGATTCGGTATGCCGCGAAGGTCATGGAGGAGGATCCAAAGTACGTCGAGTTGACCTATCATCTGGTTGTCTGCTTTAACACGGTTGTTTTCGAAGTGTTCAACGGCAAATGCTGGATCTCCTCGAAGGCTGGTTACGACACAAGAGCGACATGGTCAATTTCGAAGCTGCTCGTGCAATCTGTGAAATGAAGTATGTCACCGCCGCTCAACTCACGAAACCGATTGCTGGTAAATGCTCTTTTCTCCTCGACAAGCGCCTTGAAGCTTACACGTTTACAGTTTTGCAGCTGTTCTTGTCCTCTCCTAAACCTGTCCTCAAATTTGCTGCTACCCGAACCCTCGCCGCCCTTGCTATTCAACACCCTGCTAGCGTGGCAACATGCAATGTTGATCTCGAGAGCCTCATCGCCGATCCCAACAGAAGTGTTGCTACCTACGCCATCACCACTCTTCTCAAGGTGAGTCCGTCAAATAACGCTCGCTTTCCTCAGTAATTAAGATTTGCTGTAGACTGGTAACGAGGCATCGGTCGATCGTCTCATCAAGCAAATTACTGGCTTCATGGCCGAAATCAGCGATGAATTCAAAGTTATCATCGTTGATGCCGTCCGCTCGCTCTGCCTCAAGTTTCCCTCGAAACACGCCTCCATGCTTACCTTCCTTTCTGGTGTCCTCCGTGATGAAGGTGGCTATGACTTCAAGCGTGCTGTTGTCGAGGCCATCTTCGATATGATCAAGTTCATCACGGAGTGCAAGGAACAGGCTCTCTCACACCTGTGCGAATTCATTGAAGATTGCGAATTTACGAAGCTTTCTGTTCGGATTCTGCATCTGCTTGGTATGGAAGGTCCCAAGTCACCCCAACCGACGAAGTACATTCGGTTCATATACAATCGGGTGGTGCTGGAGAACGCGACGGTTAGGGCAGCAGCAGTTGCTAGTCTGGCCAAGTTTGGTGTGAACACCACAGATCTTGCATTCCAGAAGAGCATTGCTGTGTTGTTGAACAGGTATGCTCTTGAAGGATTTCCCCCGTCATTCTCCTGACAACAGATTCTCGAAATCTAGATGTCTTGATGATGTGGACGATGAAGTCCGCGATCGTGCCGCTCTCTATCTCCGAACTTTCAACGAAAAAACCCTCGCTCAAGCCTACGTCAAAGAAGGTGGGCGACCACTTCACGTCTCTCCTATCCGAGCTAATCTCCTCGCAGAGTCTGTCTTCTCCCTCGCCGCGCTGGAATCCAAGCTTGTGTCGTACATCAAAGATCCTGCAGCAGCGAGCCAACCTCTCGATCTCTCGAGTGTACCTAAAATCAGCCGAATTCAAGCCGCTCAGGAGGCTGCACGTATGTATCCTCCATCTAGTTGCTATCTATCGCAACTGAATGCTCCTCTAGGACCCAGCACCTTGGAGACTATCGGCGTGCCAGCATCCACAAAGAAAGCCTCTGACTCACCGCCGCCGCCAACAGCAGCTGAGAGGCAATCGCAATATGCTCAACAGCTTGCTGATGTCCCCGAGTTCGCGTCTTATGGTTCTATCCTTAACAGCAGTGCGACACCCGCGCAACTCACGGAGATCGAGACGGAGTACCAGGTTACATGTGTCAAACATATATTCAAGGAACACATTGTCTTCCAGGTACGAGAACGGTCCTGTCTCGTTCAAACTGACCAATCAACTCTGATACCTTTCATCTTCAGTACAATGTGTCGAATACCCTGCCAGAAACTGTATTGGAACGCGTGGAAGTATTCATGCAGCCACAGTCAGAGGACTCTGGTTTGACAGAAGAGTTCATCATACCTTTACCTTCCCTTTCCGCACAAACGCCTGGCATTGTCTATGTCTCGTTCTTACGAGAAGATCCAGAGCAATTTGCGATTGGGTCTTTCTCGTGTTCGCTCAAGTTCATCAGCAAGGAAGTCGATCCTTCCACCGGCGAGCCGGAGGAGGAAGGCTATGAAGATGAATATCAATTGGAGGAAGTCGAAGTCAGCGCTGGTGGAGATTACATCGTTCCTTCGTATGCCACCTTTGGCTCTGAATGGGATAGAATGCATTCAGGACCGAGCGTCACTGAGACTTTCTCTCTATCGGCGATGGAGAGCCTTAGAGGTACGCCATCTCCCCGTTGGGATTCAATTTGTGGCGCCAGAGAACTTATTGATCCTTGTCTTTTCAACCCTAGCTGCGTGCGATTCGCTCATTGAAGTTCTCAAGATGGAGCCCCTGGGAGGTTCAGAAATCCCGCAGTCGACGTCAGTGCATACATTACAGATGTCTGGACTGGTCGTCGGTGGAGGTGGTAAGGTGCTTGCACGTTGCCGTATGACGTTCGCCAAGGGCCAAGGTGTGACGCTGGAGCTGGCCGTTCGGGCAGAGAGCCAGGAGGTCTGCGATCTTGTTTTGGCCGCCGTTAGTGGTTGATTTGAGTCTAGAGATGAAGATAGATTAGACCACCGGTGCCCTTACCTTGCCTTCTTACCTGTTTCATACGTTTATAATTATTACAATGGGATCTCATTCGACTGGAACTCTTATCTGTTGCGTATCGTGCATATCGAGATGTCGAGAGTTACTCTCAAATCGCGCGCTGAACATTCGTAAAAACCACTTCAATCTTTAACACAACCATCATTCTAAGTAATATGTAGTACCGCTATTCAACTACCAACGTGTCTTCGCTTCATTGCGGAGAACCCTCAAAAACCCCACAGCCATCAGAATCTGTTATCGCGGTTAGTTCTGCTAATCCCTCCCAGCCGCCCAAAATAAGCAGAACGTAGAACAGACCGACTTGACAACCAGATCACCATCTCCCAACTCCGCGAAGCCCTCTCCCACACACGCGCCCTCTTCTCAAAGAGGTGGTGAATGAAAGGATCTCGACAGGCGTAACGAGAGAATATTTAAAATGGAGGGGAAGGGGAAGGCGAGACGATGATACGGAGATATATCCAGAGCCCAGCAGACGAAGAAAGTAGGGGGGAAAGCGTAAATAACGAGCGTGTGCAGCGGACGTGGCGTTCAACCATAAGCTAGTTGAGGGGGGGAAATGGTGGAATGTTCGTGGAATGTGTTGTATGTAAAAAATATAGCACAATTTGTTTCACGAGTCGTTGGAAGGGGAAAGGGAGAACGTGGAGAAGCGACGTTGTACAGAGGGTCAGATACGGGCGCGAAAAAAAAAACCAGATGGGATGATGGATGGACATGAGTGATGTATAGATAGTGGGAATCGAGGCGGCCGGAAAGGTTCCCTCCCTCTCCGAAGATCAGGAAGTATACCTTATAGTTTCCAGCGTGAACAGAAAAGGCGTCCGTAGTGAGAAAAAAAAAAGGGAGAACATTTGCGTGCCGAGAAAGGAATGAGGGGAACGTTAAAATGTATGCAGCTGTAAAGTACGGCGCATAAACGTGTGCGTGGCGTGGTCGACGTATGATGAAAGCGTTGCAGACCAGCAAAAGGAAGATGAGGGTTTGACAGAAACGGGCCGGCTCCTTGGTTTGCGCGTGCGAGAACAACCTTGGCGTACCCATCCCTTCGAGACGATGAAGCATCATCTAAACCTCCTCTATCCCGGCGCTCTCTAGCCGTGAACCTGAACAGCAACCAAGTCCCAACTCCGAAACCCGAACAAGCTCTACACTGGGCGATAACCTTCCTCTACCCTCCACCCCCCACATCGCCCCAGTAAATACACCCCGGACGTGCAAAAAAAGAAGAAACCGAAACCGAAGCAGCCTATTTTTCATTTACCAAAGTTCGGCATCACGTCCACGTCCACCCCTCTGCTGGCCGACAGCGCCGGGAGCAGCCTGTTGCGCCTGGCGAGTGTGCGAGCGCAACCTGTTGGAAAACGTATCAGCCACTGGGAAGAACGTGATAGTGTAATGGATGTGTACTAAACTTACATCCTGTCACTCTGGCGGTGCTCGTCCTCCTCCTGGACAACCTTGCGCCTGGTAGCGGTCTTGCTACCGCCTTGATCTTCCTGAGTGCGCTGAACACTCCAGTCGAAGACGTAGTCGTACTGGTAGCCCTCACGCACAAAGAGGTCGCGGAAGAGCTTGCGGAGGTATGAGTAGTCTGGCTTGTCGTCGAAGCGAAGAGCACGCGTATAGTTGAGGAAGATGCCGAACTCGTTGGGGAATCCTCGGCATAACAAGTCCGTGGGGGTTGTCATCTTCTTCTCCATGATGCGATCGTACTTCTGCTTCTTGGTTGCCGCCTTGAGGCCTTGCCATGGGAGAGCACCGCGCAGGAAGTACATGAGGACGTACGCCAGTGACTCGAGGTCGTCACGACGAGCCTGCTCAACACCCAAGTGAGTGTTGATAGAGGTGTAACGAGCAGTACCCGTGAGGTTCTTGTTCTCCCTGTAGGGAATGTGGAGGTGGGTCTTCGGGTCTCTGAATTTCTTCGCGAGACCGAAATCGATGACATTGACCTGGTTCCCACGCTTTCCAATGCCCATTAAGAAGTTGTCGGGTTTGATATCACGGTGGATGAAGTTGCGTGAGTGAATGTATTCGATGCGGGAAATCTGATGACCAGGAAAAAATAAATGAGCATGAGCGCCAATCTCGGAAAAAGGCTGTGGCCAGTGGACAGCATGGACGGCAACTCACGAGTTGGTCTGCAAGGAGAAGGACAGTCTTCAGACTGAACTTGCGGTTGCAGAAGTTGAATAGGTCCTCCAAAGAGGGGCCGAGGAGGTCGAGGACCATAGCATTGTAGTCACACTCGGTTCCGAACCAACGAACGAACGGAACACCGACACCGCCGGCGAGAGTCTTGTAGACTTTGGATTCATACTCGAGCTGGGGGTGTTTGGCTTTAACTGATTCGAGCTTGATGGCGACTTCCTCTCCTGAGATGATGTTGACACCCAGGTAAATGTCACCTGTACAGGAAAAGAGTCACGATGAGATCTTTTAACAATGAACAAGGCGAATGCTAGCGCACCGAAGGAGCCTGAACCAATCTTCTTTCCTAACCTGTACTTGCCACCAACACGAAGGTCTAGTCTGTGAGATGAGGTGTCGGCCATTTGAGGTGTTGATGACTGCGGGAAAAAGGAATGAGCTCAAAGGCGAAAGGAGGAGGGCGAAGGGCAAGAATGATAAAAGCGAAGCGAAGCGAGGAGGTTTTTGTAGGGTGGTGCCATGCCGAAACACGTAATGTTTGCTGCCACCACCGGGCAACGAACAGAGCCAGCCATCAACCGTCCTCGTAGCAGGTCCCCTACACTTAATCCGGGTCGCTCGACTGAATGATGACGATTCAACATGCCCAAGCGATTTGCCAGATGCCCCGTGAAGGTAATGAGGCGTAATGAGGCTGCTGCGAGGACCCTGAGAGAAAGGGGGGTTTCAACAAAGCAGAACCTGGAAATGAACTCACAGAGTAGGATTAAGAGACTTGAGAGAGACGAAATGGAGAAGAAAGAGGAGAAAAAAGGTAGGAAGAGATATTACAGATGAGGTGTGAGAGGAGGAGAGAGAGGAGCTGCGTGCGAAAGGCTGTTGAATCGACAGTCCTGTCGGAGTTTGAAATCTGCCTTCAATTTGCCCGTCACCGCTTTCCCTTGTAATTCCTTTTTATTCTCTTACGCTTCAATTGGCGCTCTCTTCAACTTATTCGCTTTTTCTACTTATAAGGTCAAGCTAGAGCCTACTGGTCTGAGCTAGCCACCTGAAATTTTGCTCTGGTGGCCTTGCGGTAGCTTTTTTCCTTCTTGAATTTTGCCATGCGTGCCACTGATTCCATATTAGGTCTCATTAGTTTCCCAGCCCTGCATGTCCAAAAGTGTTTCCAGTCAACGGGCTGTAGCACGTTGTTCGATCGAATGGGTGCTTCACGCCAGTCCGATTGGAACCTGTTTACCTGTTATCTGCATTTTCTCGTCTCTGAGGAGCTGCTGTGGCTGAGGGCGATGCTTCGTGTCCGAGTACTGGGCTTGCGATCCTTACCCCGGCTTTTCACTGAGCGCCCTTTTCCGACCGAATTCCGACAGCCGGACGGACTGGAGTCTTGGGCTAGACTCTTTCCTGGCACTGCTTCAAGACTTCTCGTGGTGCTTTCACTCGCATCTCAATCACCGAATCAATATAATCATTTATATCTGCCATGGCATTGCTCCACAGTGTTCGTTCCTCGACATCATGCACAGTCCCCACTGTTCCCTCGAGTCATTGCGCCCCGCAACCCACAGTAACAATATCAAATCACGGAAACTGCCGTACCGGACCAATCGTCTCTTTCGCCCTCGATGCACGTTTCCCTTGTATCTCGCCGATGTCAGTGTGTTAATAGGTTCTCTCGGAATTTTTGTACTAACCAGCTTCGTGATCGCCTTGTTCTGCCCCACGATCTGTTGCGGAGTCAATATGATTACAACAGAATAACAGGATAGAACAGAATCAAAGGTTATATCGGGTACACCCGACTGGGGACCGGTGCACGCTAGATTCTGTATCAAATGAGCGCGCAACATGATACACCCTAACCACCGGTAATTCGGTGTTTCCGGGGTGGGAAATAACGCCCCAACCTTCGCCACCTCCGTGCATCCGCGAAGTGACTGTGACGCTTCCTACGTTCCAGATTCCACAAAAGGGTGAGTAATGAGCTAGAGTTAGATAATTCAGCCCATCACTTTCTCAGACTGATAGATCTTTACGCCGCTAGCATCCTTCTTGCTCGGACGTTCCAGCGGGCAGCCCGCACGGTATCGACGCTTTCTGGCAGATGGCCTTCCGAAATTTCGCTTCCCTGCAGGACATGATCGATAGAACTAGCTCTCTGCCATCTGAGCCCCCTCTGCGAGTCGCGTTGGGGCAGGCGGATTGTTCGCAGGAAGCACGGTCTGCGGGCGGAGTGCCTTGATGAAGGAGACCCGACAAACAGGAGCCTTGCGGGGACAATTTTGGATCGCAACTTCGCCTCCGAAGGCATGCGTAGCTTGGCTAGCCCCTTCACGCCCCTCCGGTGACCCAGTAGGACGCCAATGGAGAACTTTGTTACAAGCCAGCTCCGATTGGGGTGGGATCCACCACCTTCCTCTCCATGCCTGTGGGTCTCTACACTGTACTTCGATCCAGTCGACCGCTTTAGATCGCGGCTCGTGCTGTCCTTCCTGGTAAAGGAACACTCGCCCCGGCAACTATTTATACATCATCAAGAGTAACTTCAATCGGGGTCTTCTGTGGCCTTCGCGAAGCCTCGCGCTCGAGGACTCCACCCATTGTGTGCTTTGCTCCCTGTCGGTTCTCATCGCTATAGAGTTCTCATCACTCTGTTCAATGGCTTGGGAGCTCAATACGGCGGCCGCTCCTGTGGCCAAGACGGCACGGAGGACACACTCTCGGCTGACCGGCTACCTGCTCGTCGGCGTAACCCCTGGATGTCAGTAAAGCTCTCACATCAGCTAGGTTCAAACTTCAGGTTGGGTTCAGGATTTCGAATATATCGGCCAGGGGTCTTGTGCTTTTATATCGAGAACGACATCTCTTTGCCATGCCCAAGTTCCCTGAGTATGCCATTCAGTACGTCTCCGACCCTGTTGAAATATCCAATTCCGAATTCCGCACGCGGAAGCGACTCGGTTGGACGAGGTGCCCTGACAATTGAGGTTTCGCCTCAGTCGTTGTAGAGAGAACTGGCATGATCATCTATATTGTACTTAGCACTGGAATGTTAAGCATAAGACGGCAAAGCTGTTCTCCGATACTTGATAGACAACTGGTCGGTCTCAACAAATGTTGAAACGTTGAATCATGATGGGAAAAAGTGATTTGAACGGCAGCCCACGTGGGTCCGACAGACACCCGAGACTCAACGGGAGTTCCCAAGGGGTCGCTGCTCTCCTTTTTGCTTCCATCTCCAATCATTTTTTTCCCGGTCGCCTCAGGCCGTCCATTCCCTCTAACTCAACTCACCAGAGCTTGGTCTCTGAAAACAGGAAGCATTCTCACTCGATCTTTACCGACTCAAACTCCCCAGTTACCTCCCAGTCATGGCTTATCGTCAGCCAGCTCACGATCCTTACAACCAATATTCCAATAACACGCAATATAACTATGGAAACTCTGGTGTCACACCAGACTATCCTCCGACACAACAACAGGGAAATTACAATAATAATGGTTATAACGACTACGACGCCCATTCCAACTGGGATTCAAAGTCAACCAAGTCCTACACCAGCACACATGCAGGCTCACAAGCTCATCTCAACCCTTATGAAATGAGCGAGGTCCCAGCAGTTCCTTCGATGCCCTACAACGCCAACTACCCGCCGCAACAACAACAACAACAACAAGGATACCAACGGCCTGCTATGTACCACTCCGGAAGCAGCGCTGGATACTCGGTCGCTCGCGACAAGATGCTCAAGCGTCGTTCGGTTCGACAGGTAGAGCTCTTCCAGGGTAATCTGGTCATCGACGTCCCCGTGCCTTCGCATATCGTCCCTGGTGGAAAGCAAGGTTCGGAGGAGATGACCAAGTTGCGTTATACAGCAGCAACCTGTGACCCTGACGACTTCATGGCCTCGAGATACTCGTTGAGGCAATACCTTTGGGGAAGGCAGACAGAACTGTTCATTGTGATGACCATGTACAACGAGGACGAGATCCTATTCGTCAAGACTATGAATGCGTGAGTTCGCAACTCCTTTTCCCATCCCGAACCTCATCCATCAAATTAATTTTTTTGATCACGGATCTGACTATTCTTGCTATCGTCCAATAATAGAGTTATCAAAAACGTTGCACACCTATGCTCGAGGTCAAGGTCGAAGATGTGGGGACCTGAGGGATGGAAGAAGGTCGTCGTCTGTGTGGTTTCCGATGGTCGAAACAAAGTCAACAAGCGGACATTGCAGGTTCTCAGTTTGGTGAGTATCACCTAACTACCTCCGCAGTAATCAAACTCAATGGTCACGGGAACCCAGATGGGCTGTTTCCAAGAAGGAATCATGAAGGACGAGGTTGCCGGAAAGGACGTTACTGCCCACATCTTCGAGTGCGTTATTGGTTCTCATTCAGGCAGTACAGATTAATCAATTCTACCTGCTCAGATACACATCAAGTGTAGTTGTCACGGATACAGGAGAAGTTTCCCAAGGATCATGTCCCGTTCAGATCCTTTTCTGTCTCAAGGAGCAGAACAAGAAGAAGCTGAACAGTCATCGATGGTTCTTCAACGCGTTCGGACCTCTCATCAAGCCTAATGGTCGGTCAACCATATCCGTATCGAGATACCTGCTCCGTTTGACTTACATCGTTGCACAGTCTGTGTCCTCCTCGACGTGGGAACGAAACCCACCGGCACGTCAATCTATGAGCTTTGGAAATGCTTTGACAAGCACTCAAATGTCGGTGGTGCTTGTGGAGAGTAAGTGTTGGCACAGTTACTATGTATCATTACGAATTGCGACCCTGACATTCCCCACCTTTCCGTTGTCAAGGATCTGCGTCGATACCGGACGAGGATGTTCGTTACTCCTGACCAGTCCGCTGGCCGCCTCACAGAACTTCGAGGTATGGCAGGTTTTACTATCTGCATCCCCCGTGAATTGAAGATCCCCCCAGTACAAAATCTCCAATATCCTTGACAAGCCCCTGGAAAGTGTTTTCGGGTACATCTCCGTTCTACCGGGAGCTTTCAGTGCCTACCGTTACAAGGCCCTCCTGAACGGCCCTGATGGTAGAGGACCCCTCGCATCCTACTTCAAGGGAGAAGCAATGCACGGAGGTGGAGCGAACGGGGCTGGCCTTTTCGAGAGGAACATGTACCTCGCTGAAGATCGTATTCTCTGCTTCGAAATCGTTACAAAAAGACGGGAAGCATGGGTGCTTAAGTATGTCAAGAGCGCAAAAGCGTCAACTGATGTGCCCACGACCGTGGCCGAGTTCATCTCGCAGAGAAGAAGGTGGCTCAATGGATCAATGTTCGCGTCGGTCCACGCAACCGTGTTCTTCTTCCGAATCTTCACTTCCGGGCACAATATCATTCGCATGTTCATCCTTTTCGTGAGTATTTCTTCCTTTGGACATCCTGCGATGGCTAACCTCGTCTACACCAGCTCGAGTTCATCTACAACGCTATTCAGCTTCTCTTCTCGTGGACATCCCTGGCTAACTTCTACCTGGCTTTCTTCTTCGTACGTATACTTGCTTTGACCAAATACGACTAAACTAAGCTATTCTTCCAGCTCGTCTCGTCGGCAACTCAAGACCCCAAGACCGATGCCTTCAACTTCATGTCTGCCGGCGCCGGCAAGGCTGTCTTCGAAGTCATCCTCAAACTCTACATTGCTGTCATCTTCGTCGTCCTTGTTTGTTCACTCGGCAACCGTCCTCAAGGTTCCAAATGGACCTACTCCTTAGCCATCCTCCTGTTCGGTCTCTGCAACATCATCACGATCTGGTGTGCCGGCTGGACCGTCTACCTCGCTGTTCCGCACACGCTCGACGGGTGGAGTAACTTCCCTCAATTGGTGAAAGACACACCGGCGTTGCAGGATATCTGTATCAGTTTGGCGGCGACGTATGGGCTTTACTTCATTAGCAGCTTCATGCACTTTGAGCCCTGGCATATGTTCACGAGCTTCATACAGTACATGTTCTTCTTACCGAGTTGTGAGTCTTTTGTGCTTCTTTTACCCTCCTGGCTGGTTGTGGACTGATGACTCTCACCCTTTTGCGCAGACGTGAATATTCTCATGATGTACGCGATGTGCAACCTTCACGATGTCACATGGGGAACCAAGGGAGACAACGGTGCTGCCAAGGACCTTGGAGGAGCGAAGAAAGTCAAGGGAGATGGAGGGAAAGAGATGATGGAAGTTGAACTCCCGACAGCGAGGGAGGACGTCGACAAGGTTTGGACTGCTGCTAAGAACTCTCTGAGAGTCAAGCCCGTGGAAGAGAAGGAGCACAGAGATGCTGCGACGAAGCAGGCCGATCATGATAGGAACAGTCGAACGAACGTTGTGTTGGCCTGGGTTGGAACGAATATGTGAGTTCTGGTGGGATCTCCCGTGGTACTTGACGTGCTGACAAGACTCTTTGTTCAGGGCGATGATTTTGGTGTTCACGTCGTCAGCGTTCATGGAATGGGTAGCTAAACATGTGGACACCGACAAGAACACGGTGTTCAACCCGTACCTGTCGTTCTTGTTCATCGCACTGTGCGTATTTCATTCATATACCTATACCCGTTTTTAACCTTTTGATCACTGATGGGTTTCTACCTCCGCAGTGCTGGCCTTTCCGCCGTGCGATTCACAGGTTCCCTATTATACCTTATCTTCCGACTTTTCGGATGGTAAAAGTGTCGTTTAATGTATTGGCATCCGCCTGGTCGGACGTTTGGAAGGTGGAAGGAAGGTGAAAGGATTGAAGGAAAGGAAGAAAGAAATCTGGAATATTTCGTGTGCCAATATTACGCCTCTTTGGTTAGTGTACATTTTACTTACTCACATTTCGCTTTCGCAACGGACACCCGCCTCCCTCTGATTCACATTCAATGTCCGTTTTCTGATTTGTTTGTTCCACTTCATGTAGTTGCTACTGATTGCTACGTATACAGTATAGTTCACTCTCATTCCCTTGAACTGGGTGTCGCTACTATTCTTATTTCTTATTTCTCTTCGATCTTTTTGGGCATGACCCTTTTCTTTGTATTTCCGATTCTGATATGCCGCTGGAATGACTTTTCTTTACTGCTCACTTCTTGAGCCTTGAGAGAAACGGCCGGACTCCATTGGTTCCGCCGTATCGTTGGATTTGGATTTCTGTCAGGTCCCTTTCGAGGCTCTCCCGCTGTCGTACCCCAGCCTAAGGCCCAATTATCGATATACAATGGTAAGGATCATTTCACCAACACTGACTCCGCCTTTGGAACACCGTTAGACTGTGATAAACATCCACGCCCACGACGATCCGAGATTGGATTCTGATAAGCCGACAGTGTGTTTGGACTTGAGGATGATATTATGAGGACGTTCAGCTTTGGAAGGGGATTCGAAGTATGTGCTCTCCTCAAGTGTATTTACCCATCTCAACCTGCCGGGGTAAAAGTGGTAAAGCGGATATGGTACAGATGTGATAAGAACAGGACCTTCAACTTGACGCGTCATGGTGGTAAGTTGATGGTGGCAGATCATGGGTAGACGTACATTGGGGCACGGTATCGTCGACTACGAGAGAGTGTGCACGGATCAAATGCCACTCTCGGACAGTGCTAGTGAACATCCGTAAAAACATTCATGGGCTCCATCAAGTAGGTAAAATTTGGGTAGTACTACCTGGATTCGAGGCAGCGATATCGGCGCCATGGACATGCCGCAAGCTCAACTTGCAGGCTCCGTAGCCCATAGGATTCTGAGCGAGTTCTACTTCGTGTGTCTTCGTTATAGAAGAAGTTACGCGTTTCAAGGCATCGACTCCGCGACTACCACATCGAAGCTATAGGGACAATTGCCCCACGGGCAGCCCAACCTTTAGGTACTTCAACTTGAGTGAGACCAAACATTGGACCTGGCGCGTGCGAAAGTCAGACGCAACCAGCCGGCAACCCCCGAATAACCCTTCGAAGTTTCAACTTCCGCTGTCCGCTGTCACGTTTCGGGCGAACCATCGTACAGTCAAGCCGTGTATTACGCAAAAACAAGCTGGACGATACTACGATGGTCAATTGTGTTCCCGATCTTCATCACTGCCTGGTATCGCCAGCCTCACCGCAGGAGGCCGGTTCCAGGACATGTCGCCACTTTCTCTGCCAGGCAACTCTCGCGTCAGTCATTTCGTGATATCGCTCCGGAACACAATCCTTGCAAATTCAAGCCATGATAGATTCTACCCATCGTCATGCGGAGGGGTTACTTCAGTGCCTGTGGTAGAGAGGGGGGGGAGCAAACTCTAACATTCCAACGAATCTGGAAGTTGTGATTCCCGTAGGACCTTAACTCTCGACGCCACCATACTCTATACTCCTCTTCGGATCGCACCTACACTCTGTCGCCGGACGAGCCGGGAACTAGTCGAACTAGGATCTCCTCCTTCTCATAAAAGGCTTCCTTTCTGCTCTGATACTCACATATCGACTCGGAATCCTGCCAACGAGGAAAGATGGCACCATCACTCATGACCTCGGACTATGCGGTCGGATTCCTAGTGATATTTGTCGGAACATACCTATGGCTAACCTCAAGGACTCCTTCAAAGACGTATTTTCCAGGCCCTAAGGGCCTCCCTTTGATCGGGAACGTTGGCCAGATTCCCACTCAGCACACGTGGCGCTACTGGGAGAAGCTCTCCAAAACATACGGTGAGTAGAATGACTCTACAAATTGCCAAGCAATACCTGACATCCATGACAGGTCCCATCGTGAGATTGACTCTCAACCGCGACGAAATATTGGTCCTGAATGACCCCAGAGATGCCGAGGAGCTAGTGAGATCAAGCTGACTTCTTGTGATATGCTGAAACCGACCGTCCCTAAGCTCGGACGACGATCTCACAACTACTCATCCCGCCCTCCCCTTGTCTACGCTGGCAAATATCAGTCGGCCAACAAGCGTATGGTCCTTACCTCGTACGGGAAGGCTTTGAAGAGGCAAAGAGCCTTCTTCAATCAGATGATCCAGCCCCGAAGTGAGTTCTACTGGGTCGGCGTCTTTCATTAACACCTCTGAATAAATTTCAATGTCAGCTGTTGGTGGATACGAAAGTATTCAAGAAACCGAGGCCACTAAATTGCTTTATGGCATGATGCTCGACCCAACCAACCCTACATACCACAGCCGTCGATTTGCTGCATCCTTGGTATTTCACCTAAGCTACGGAGGACGGCTCAAAGACGACGACAAGGACCTCGAGTCAGTCACAAAGATCTTACAAGGGTTCGTGCAAGAGACGTACCCTGGATCGCACGTGGTGGACGCTTTCCCTTGGCTCGATGATATTCTCCCCAATTTCCTTGCACCATGGAGGAAAGAAGCGACCGAAAAGCACCACTACGAGATGTCTGTCAGTACACACCGATACCATCCCATTTTTCTCCGTTCTTGATCATGTTCTGGGTACACAGGTCTACCAGCGGCTCGCGCTTGAAGTCAAGGCTCAGATGGATAAGGACGAGATCGATGTTGAGTCCTTTGCCGCGCGTCTCTGGGACGAGGTCAAAGCTCAGGGGAAGACCGAGGAAGACGTCGATCTCGAAGAGTTGGCCTATCGTAGGAGTCGTTGTCACGACATTTCCAGTATGCTTCCTCACTATCACCTTCGTAGTTCCCGGAACCGCATTCGAAGCCGGAACGGACACTTCTACCGGTATCATGCAATGGTTTGTCATGGCAATGCTTCTATACCCCGAAACGCTGCGAAAGGCCCAGGCAGAGTTGGACAGCGTGGTTGGTGCTGACGGGGACATGGTCCCTGGATTCGCTCACTTCTCTCGTCTCCCTTACTGTTGTGCTCTCGTCAAAGAAGTACTCAGGTTTGTTGTTGAACTTCATTGACACTCGTCTAAAATTGATGGGGAGGTCCTCCGTTCAGATGGGCGCCTCCTGCCCCGGGTGGCTTCCCTCACTCCTCAGATCAGGATGATGAATACAAAGGATGTTTCGTACGTCTGTAACAACTATCAATCACTGAGTGGCTTTGCTTACGGCTCATTCACGTAGATCCCGGCTAAGACCATGGTTGTCCCTTGTATTTGGTCCATGGTACGTTCCCTCCTTCCTGTTCCCAGGCTTGAATGTTGAATCTGGTATTGCACACAGCACCGGAATGAGGAATTTTTCCCCGACTCGTGCATCTTCAAGCCTGAGCGCTTTGTTGACCCCAGCAAGCTAGAAGTCGATCCCAATGATCTCCTCGAAGGTCACTTCGCTTTTGGCTTCGGAAGGTTAGTTTGACCCCCCTCTTCGATTGAATCCTTCGCACTCAATCATTGCGTTCAGGCGTAAATGCCCTGGCATGTACTTAGGTGGCAAATCTATGTGGATCGGTATCGTCCGCATGCTTTGGGCATTTGACATCGAACACGCCCGCGACGCCGACGGTAAACCCATCCCCGTTGACCCCGATAACTGCACCTCTGGAATGTCTTCGTATGTCTCCCTCCCTCGCAGCTCGTAAGATCTTACTCACTTGTTTCTTTCCCAGACGACCTCATGATTTCCCCCACGTAATATCTCCTCGATCCGAGAACCACAAGGAAACCGTCTTGAAAGCATTTGCCGTCACAAAGTAGGGTGTCGGGCTGAGGTGCCCAGCGAACAGTCGCTCTTGGATTTATACTACTTGATAGTACTTAGAACCTTTGTAGATCTCCTCTTTTTTTGAAAATATCTTGACCGGACAGCATAATGGACTGTTCAGATAAGTTTGTACGGAAAGGGTCTCCCTGCTTCCGAAGTCCATTGCAAGACTGAAGACCGACGATGGTCATAACTTTGGTAGTGTGCATACGCTCGAGGTGTACTTACTGGCAACAAGTCAGGGAAGCTGGTGAGGAGAAACTCACTGTACTAGGAGTGCCGGTTCAGAAATCATGGAATGCCAAATTTACAAGGTGATGATACCTTGCGAGTCCATACATTATACACAGATTTACTTTCTACTTCAACTTACATATTGTTTGTCGTCCGATTGGCTTTGAATGTCCTTTGTACTTCCTTCATCCTTGCTTTCTGTTCGTCGTCTAAACTGAACTGAAAACGTCCCCACGCTCAGTATCCACTGTCATACTCGTTCCTCCTGCGTCCATAACCAGACCCGTATGACTCTCCTTCACCTTCATCTCCAATGTTGAGTCTCTCGGCACCGAAGGTTTCACTGTCCCCTCCTGTGTAGCTTGGGTTGTAGCCACTTTGACGGCTGTCATCGTTACCGCCGTAGCCTCCCCCTCCACTGTGTCCCCCTGAGCCTCCATATCCACCTCCGGAAGAATAAGAACTGTCATCACGACCACCATAGGAGGGCTGGTAGCCTTCTCCGTGGTGGCGGCGTTCGGAACTTCCGTACGAATCGTTACCACCGCCATGGGAAGATCCATAAGAATCCTCTCCTTGGCGCCTGCCAGAGCCGTAGGAGTCTTCGTTGCGACCGTAGGAAGATTCGTCATTGTCACGACGGGAGCCATAAGATTGTTCTCGTCCACCGTATGAGTCCTCATCTCGACGAGAGCCGTAAGAATCTTCATTACGGCGCGAGCCATAAGAGTCTTCATCACGACGCGAACCGTAGGAATCTTCCTGGCGGCGTGAACCATACGAATCTCCGCCGTAGGAGGACTCTTCGTTGTGACGTCTACCCGAGCCGTAGGAATCTTCATCATTTCGTCCATACGAAGACTCCTCATGTCGCCTGCCGGAGCCGTAAGAGTCGTCGTTGCGGCCATATGTATCACCAGACGACTCCTCGTGGCGCCTCGATCCATAAGAGTCCTCGTCACGACGGGTAGATGAGCCGTACGAATCTTCATCGTGGCGCCTGCCTGAGCCATAGGAGTCTCCGCTCTGGCCGTATCCTTCCTGACGCCCAGAGCCGTAGGAGTCGTCTTCGGTGCGACCATATCCACCCGACGATTGGTTTCGGTTGGAGTCCGAGCTGCCGTATTCTTGGCGGCCACTACTGTAAGTGCCTGTAAGGAAGGTAGTAAGCAATCAACGATTCGCCTTGAGATTCGGCGAGGAATTACGCAAAGCACTTACTCTGCTGGTTGTAACCTCCACTCTCGCCTCCATAGCCACCACCGCTTCCACCATATCCTCCGCCGCTGCTACGACCTCCACTTTCGCCGCCATATCCTCCACCACTCTGTCCGCCATACCCTCCGCCGGAACCACCGCTCTGGCTACTATAACCTCCCCCGCCTGAGCTCTGAGTCTGTCCACCGTGAGAGTGTCCTCCATATCCAGGCTCAACCATTCCCTCACTCTCCTCCGAGAACCTCTTGTTCTTTCCCTCCCTGACACTATCCTTCGTCAATGCCTGGATAGTCTGTTCGCCTACATCGGGGCCAAGAGCACCGAACCATTTCTGCAGTTCCTCGAACATCTCGTGCTGAATACGCGAGTTGCCGTCGGCGTAGTAAGGGTGATGGAAAGCTTCAAGGACCTGGTTCGACTCGCCGCGTCAGCAAAATGGTTCTCTTGATCACAGGTGACGACTCACAGTGTTGATGACTTGGTTGGGATCGCTATCGTCACCCCAAGCCTAAAAGCACGCTCAGCACAATAAAGGGTAATATATAGAAAGTATAGAACTCACTTGAACGATCAGCTGGACACTATGGGTAACAACGACCTTGGCGATCTTTCCGGCTGGTTCGTTCAGAATGAGGTTAAAGTGATCCTGCGATGCAGTCAGTTACAGGAAACAAAGCGGTGTCAAGCTAAAGACCGATCATTCACCTTAGATAGTATCGAGTGTGACGGGTCGGAGGCACTAGGGTTGTTGAAGACCTAATTGGACGGTAAGTGATATGGAAGTCGAGCGTTGCAGGAGGTCCGACAAACCTCGTACTGATCATCCGAGTCGATGACGGCCTTGCTTCCCTCGCCGAGGGCCGACGTCGCCTGCGTCAAGATAGGCTGCAAAGAACTAATCAGTCATGAAAAGTCCATAACGCAGTGCAACATACTGTCAAGTACGGCGCGAGGACCGTGTATACGTCTTTTGGAATGCATGAGAACCCGGACAAACTGGCACGACCTTCGGACACTCACAAGCATTGAGAGCATTTGTTAACTCGTCCAGTAAATCGGCCAATCCAGGAATCATATCAATCTTCTTCGAAATATCCCTGAACACACTGTCTCTCCACTTCAGCAGGTCCAAAAGCTGCTTTTGGACTTCAGGGGGTGCAACATCGTTCGGATCAAAGTTGTACCCCTGTGATTGCTGCTGGAGCTGTTCTCCTTGGTCGAGCTTCTCATTTGTGTCTCCGCCAATGTTGAATTTGCCGAGGATGTCCTTGATTTTCGATATCTTGGAGCCCGCGTCTGCACCTTGAGCCTCAGCCATCTTGTCGTTGAGGGCGGTCACACTAGCCTGACTGATGTGGCTATCAAGGGGGGGAGTGGTATCAGCGATGGAGGCGAGCGTGGCTGCCTTGATGATTCCTTACTCAGTAGCTTCTCCCAGCATGGAATGCATGAAGTCGGCACCTCCGAAGGTTCCTGTGACGAGAGGAGGTGCACGTCCGTTGGGCGTATCGATATCAGTCTCTTCTCCGACATGGCAAAAGACCTCGGAGTGGCCCATCTTTCTAAGGCCAATCTCACACCAGTTACTGTGTGCAAGGAGATCCTCGACTAGAGAAGAAAATCAACATCAGATTGAACGACCGAGACGACTGTCAGAACGTACGCGTGTGAAGGCCAGTGCCCAAAAGGCGATAAGCCTCGAACAGATCGGCACCCTCTTGGCCGCCAGAACGACGACCGTGATCAATACAAGCTTGGAAGATACGTCGGATATGAGCAGTCGAGGTGTCAAACCCTTCATTTTCGGTAGCCATATATTTCTTCATGCCCGTCCTTTCGTCGATCTCCAACTCACGGGGATCGACAGGAGGCCGAAGTTTCGGGTGGTATTTGCGGGCATCTTCCTCTCCACCGTATCCCCTAGGAGATTTGACATGAGGATCAGTGTCACCGGAGAGCAGACTCGGACGTTACTTGGGATTGTCAATGTGTTCCTGCACGCTTGACTATCAGAAACCAATTGTCCATAGACAGAGAGGCCGGATACTGACCACAGGGAGATAGACGCCGACTCGATCAGCGGTTACTTCGAATTCCTCCGTCGCGTAGCCAAAGGTCTATTCTCTCGTCAACTTCCACTCCAAGACGGCATGGATTAATTGAACAGACCATAAAGCCCAGAACGGACAGAATGAGAACCAACGTATCAGCAGACAGCTTCGTCAGTCCTGCGATATCCATGGCCTGATTTGAATGACGTCATGATCTAATGTCGTCACCGGTCGAGATTCAAGGGAGGAAGCACTTGCCTGCGAGTAATCCCTCAACCAGTTGCCCTAGTTTCTCCCTGTGAGTATCAGGTATCGAAGAAATATGCAAAACTCACGAAGTAAACGCGTTTGATATCGCTTCTGTCAAACTTGGAACCGCCAGAGGACTTGTCCAAAACTTTCTTTGCGAAACCTAGAAGACCTCCCCCAGTGGCGGCACCTCCTGCAGACTTGGCAAGCTCTGCTAGAACGTTTTCAATATCTCCATGACGAAATGCTTTGTCCTAGACGAGAGGTTAGAGCGTCTCAATGACCATCGATGGGCTCAACTCACGTTCAAGTACGCGAAGTCGGGGATATCGCCAGCGCCAAATGCATATGTTTCAGTCGGCAGAACGACAAGAACTACCGCCAATATGAGCAATGTAGTGGTTATATTAGGCGTAAAAGCCATATTCTGAGATCAACACTGGCTTGAAAGTGGGAGAAAAGTGTGAGATGGTAGTGGTTGACGTTTGAGATGCTTTTTGGTGATTATCGTCAAGGCGCCGTAATCAACCCTTCACAACCGCACTATCTTATCAATTAAAGTTCACCGGCATTTGCCGAGAAAGAGCCACTTCAGGGTCCTCCATCCGAGCATAGTCGACTTGTGCGTGACTAACAGATCTATGAAGCTGTTTATTCAGTTTAACATATACCTCAGAAGCAGATCGATTGATATGTCTACCCTCCTGCGCAAACGGGAAGACTGATTCCTCGGATTCATCTTCCATCTCCGCAATCGCTGAAAACACCCGGTCAAGCACGTCTTAGGTCTGAGTAACAATTCCCCTCGATGACGAGGCTACCGTACCTTCAGGTACTCACCCAGGGATACTGGAATCAAGGCCCCCCGCAGACAAACCGTACTTGGTACTGTTCATTCATGTAATGGGCATGGGTGGCTTATTAAAAAAGCGAGAGGTTTGACAGGAGTGATTGACTTGAAACCAAGAATTTCCCAAAAGGGGTACAAATGAGCATGAATGACACTGGGCAGTCGACGTAATCGCCTGAGCTCGTTTTGCATGGCGATTCAAACGATCAAAGATCATGACTTGTATACACGAATGGTAGTACCTTTCGACGTGGCAGGCAGCCGCATCACAGAGAATTGTTGGGAGCAATTGTGGCAACTTGGCAAGCGTTTGACGGATTTTCGGAGTTTTGAGTCTTAGATTCAAATTTGGTATGTAATTCCCACGGATGTTGAAGCATGAGAGTTTTTGGCAAGGGTTCATCCCGTTCAACATCCCAGCCAGGGTGCAGTTCGACTTCGGTTCGACCTTCTATGCCATTTCCCTTCTCTCTATAACTTGTTCACGACTCTCAAGGTTATATACGAGCTCCGCTGGTTGGTTTGAAGGAGCTGAACAGCCTACTTGGTGCGTTTCAGCGTTCTCTGTAGACTTTGATAGTGACTGACAGAATTTTCGAAGCCTTTTCTGGTTGAACTGCTCCTGAAATAACCCGGGATATATCAGAGCTCACTCTCTGAACGCTTTGACGACTTAATATACGTTTGGAGGAGGCACAGTCCGACACTGCCCTTAATTCATCAACGCGTTGACGCTCTAACCACCAATTATCATGTCTAACACCCAATCTGTCGCTACTGGTACCCCTCGTTCATCAGAATCAGCTCCCAAAACGCTAGCATGGGCACCGCCAAAGTCACCTTTACCTCCCCATCGACTGGCAAAGCTGGCCAACGCCCTCGGAGTATCAACGCCAGTGCATCATTATCCCAATTTCCCAAGTCCATCACCATCCAGCACACTCTCTCCAGCTACTCTCTTTCCTCCGGAGCCATTCAGACGATCACCCAGTCCTTCTCCGTCGAGCATGAGCTTCAGCACGCACGCACCGACGACCTCCAAATTTATGATTCATGTCATACCCCCTTTAACCATTCCTCACGATTCCGAGTTCACGCAACGTTCGAACTTCACCCCACCACCCCCGACAGCATCTGGATATCATATGCAGTTCCGTAGAGGTACCCTCGTACCAGTTCACTCTACGTTGCATGCCCAGTTGTGGGCGATTGCGAGGGAGTACGCATTGCCCAGCATCAACGGGCTTGTTCTATATCTCGTGTCGAATCCACGGTCGCCTACGCTTGGAGGGGATGACGATGATGAGCCAGGCCCACGTCTTTCTGAGGATATATGGAAACATTTATGGACACGGGTTTGGAAGGCCGAACAGCGGGACGAGGCGTTCGCCTCCCCAATCTCTCCTGGATTGATGGGCCTGGGAATTGGTATTGGAGCACGCTCGACGCCTCATCTACCGCAGGACGGAGGTAGCCCCCAGCCCCCCAGCACGCCGTTGAAACAGTTGCTAACGAATACCACGAGCGTCAATTCCGATTCCGCACCTTTTGGGGCTCCTTATCCATCTCCCTCGACTTCCTCTTCGTCAACTTCGGAGGGTCCAATGAAGTCCCCGAACCGATCAGATTCCTTACCCTCCAGAACCGAAACCCCCGATACTTCCCTCCCCTCTGACGCTGACTCGGCTCGTGCCAATTCATTGAACCTCCCTGGTTTGAACTCTCCAGGAATCATCCCCATTCTTGCAAAAGTAGAGTTCGACATTGATCGGAAGAAAGCAACGTGGTACGATCCCTGGCTGAGGAGTCGCAAGATGAACCATAACAAACGGAAGAAGGCTATTCGGACCAACAGCGAGAATGGTGCCACCGAGTCTCCCGAGACACGTTTGCCGCCTATAGCGTTGAGGTTGAAGGGAAGGGCGATGACGGCTAGTCCTATTTCCATGTTTGAGTCGAACGGGGATGAGAATGGATATGAACCACTTGAAGACGAGGATTCGGATGACGAGTCTAATTACGACGACGACGCGACAGCTCGGATCGCATCGACAGGCAAGGATCCCCTTGCTGATGTATTTGGAGATGATGCTGATACTTGGGCAGATATGCGAGATCATCACCGACCTAGACGAAGCATCAACGACCCCAATGTGGTTGATTTGGCGTTGACTGGGGGAGAGCTGAGTGCTTTACCGGATCAGGATGAGGAGAATGGAGATGGTAGATCAGATGTTGATGAGGTGCAGGAGATCATGTCGACGTCTTTGCATCGCAAGAACGTACCCCCACCCCTCAACCTCCGTGTCAGCGTATCTGCCACAGAGCTTGCCATCCCCAGCCCACAGAAGTCGGGGAACAGTAGCGCCAGCACTGCACTGCCATACCTGCAAGGAGAATCTCCTCTCAACGAGGTGGCCGTCCCCGAGACCGCACAGGAACTTGAGGAGAACGACTACAAATCTCTCAAGAGTGCGACTGACTCCGAGAAGCGAGTGGGTGGTGTGTTTGAGGATCTCGACCTCGGTTTGGATCCTAGTGAAGACGTGAGTGCCTTCCTGTCTCCATAGCATCTTTCCGCGTGCTGAAACACATCGCGGTCGAAGTTTGACGACCGTCGTAATAGTCAGTATCTGTTCTCAGAGCAACTGGACGAGATCGAGAGGGTAAGGATGAAAATCATGTCGGCCATTTCGCAAACTCATCCTGCTGTTCAGAATCTTGTGCAACTCTCCCCAAGGGCCCTGAAGATTGAATTAGAGGGTCACCAGAGCCTCAGCTTCACGGACCAACAGCACCTCGATCTGCCACCTGGAGCTGTGAAGAACGGTGATGTGATACCCCCCAGCCCTCGCAAAGATCAGTTCGATAGGTGAGCCTGACGGTTACGAATGTACCGGGCCAGCAGAGTCCTAACATCCTTTTTTTTCAGTCACCGAGAAACGGAGTCTATCTCTACACGGACGTCGGAAGAAGTGCCTACAGCTCCCCGCCTGGCCGTCAATGGAGTAACCGCCAACTCCAGCCCGCCCCGCAAGCCCTCTGTGAGTGCGGACCTCATCCTGCCCAAAAGGCCCAATGCCAGCGAAGAGTCCCCGATCATACCACTGTCACCAGACCCATTTGGCCGGTATCCTTCATCACCGCCTGAGCATTCTCGCCCAGCTCACGTGAAGAGGAATTCCAGTTCCTACTGGGACGCCGTTCCCGTGGGTGTGCCCACTGAGAATCTCAAGAAACACAGGGAGTCGCTAGGAATGTCTTCAAGTGGACACCCGGATCGTCCTTCCACCAGGTCAAGTAGGTTCTCTACGGACTCGACCAAGGATGATGCAGAGGAGGTCGTGCAGGTGTCAGTGAAGGGAAAAGGTGGCGTTGTGTCGATGAAGAGCCTCAAACGGTTGTGGAGAAAGAGCAACAAAAACTCTGTCGGCAATCTACCTCCACCTCCCCCGACCCCTTCCATAGCTTCGGCACCCACGGGGTCACCAACATTGGCTACGCAACAGCAAACGGCTTCGAAATCGACCCCAGAACTACCACTGAGTTCACCCATGAACTCTACGTTCACGTATCCGTCACGACCCCCTTCACAGCAACGACTCACGCCGCCCATACGTCCTCCCCGACCTTCGCAAGAGGAATTAGAGTTCCCGGATATCCCTGATCAGTTGACGATACCACTTCAACCAGCATCTGGACGACCGGCACCTATGCCGATAATTGCTGCGCAGATGTACCATGGTAGGAAATCTCAAGACAGTGGCATAGACCGACTGCAGTTTGATCAGGAGTCTCCTTATCCCGTCACGAGAAGGAACAACTCAAAAGGTTCGAGGCCGGTTTCACCAGCTCCGATGTCGGGAAAAGACACCCCTCCCCCTCCTAATCCGACCCCACCCCCGCAGGATATGGCGAACGCTAACCAGAGAACTAGTATCAGGAAGTCGATACTGAAATGGAAATCCGCAGCTCAAGCCAGTGCAGCCTCGAATAACGATCAGAACGGCAACAGACAACGGAAGCTCAGTGTCGCGAGCCTGGGAGGATCAAATAAATCTCCAGGATCGTACCCGGATGTCATACCCCCTAGTCCCAGCATCCCGGAACACTTCCTGAACTCGCGGCCTTCGCAAGCTAGCTCCCACTCACATTCCCATTCGTCCATTGACTCTAAACCGGACTCGTTGCAATCGTCGCCACCGAGGACGTCCAAATCTTCGGCGACAGCGTCGCCCCCACCAAGGACATCCAAGGATTCCATTCCGGCGAGCTTAGACGAGTCGCAGTTTGAGATAGTGTCGCCGAAGGTCGGGACTTTAACCTACCCTTATCATAGTTTAGACGCTCAATAGTATTTGTAGGAGATACCGGGGTTTGGTCGGTCGTAATTCGTTTTTCGTAAGTATGGCAGTTATTTATATGCCCTCCGTATTTTTTGCTTTAGTTTATCCTGCTTCCTGCATACTTTTTCGCGATTTCATCACTGTATCTTATTTCACGTCGTTCTGCTCTCATCACATCTTTCGCCCTTCGACTGTAGTTCGTAGCCAACTAGTTACACGATATATTGCGCATTGCCCGCGACGCTCAAGCTCGTCGTTTACACACGATGGAACAGCCTCTGCGACATGATTGAGTATGTACTTGGGACCGGCCCAGTTGTATTGAGTCGGCTGTGAGAGCGCAGTTCCGCAGTATCAAATTCGGAATTCTGGCATTTACAAAAGCAGTTGAGACAACAAGCGTTAGTACCCAAACCCCACAGTTCTCCCCGCTATGTTGATCAGAAACTCGAAATCAGAGGAAGCGGCAGACGAGCAGAAAGACAGCAAAGTTGCCCAGTCGTTGGCACCACCGAGTTATGAGGATGCCCCGGTAGGTTCATCGAGCTTGAAGGGAGTCCGAGTAACTGACGACCAGCATATGTTGGCCAGAAGGATGTTCGGGTCCCATTAGAGGGTTCTTCAGCAAGTGGGTCCACCCCCGGGCTGCCTCCGCGACCCGCGACAGCGCCGGCAGAACAACCTCTCCACGATGCTGCTCAGCGGCTTCAGGCAGCGATCGAGGAATACAAAGCCGCACGACAGGAATTGGATGGTCGAGAAGACACTAACAACACAACGAGAGAGATGATGAAGCAACAGGAAGATGTCATCTTTCGGAATATGAGAAAGATGGGAGACAACTCTTCTGACCAACGGGTTAGGGATTACTACCACAGGTCAGCAGACCGCTTCAGGATGGGGGAACTGAAAGAGAAAAACGGAGTTATGAATGACATGGGTAGAGGGCTGACAATGATTATTGCTGCGCCAATCAACCTAGGCGCGGCAAGCGTTAGGACGGTGGCTGATATTTTGTTGGGGTTGGGGTTACTGATGAAGGGCACTGTGAAGACATGCGCGAGTGCTATGAGCGTTGTTGGGGATAGAAAACAGAAAAGAAAGAAGACAAGTACATAGCATGTAGCATGTAGGGTGTATATTATGTGGCACGATAGGACCGGACACTTCGTCGAATGTATTTTGGATATTCTCTATCAAGCCTGTGGCTGAGCTTGTGATCATCTGTGGCCATACATAGCGGGGACGCTATGAGTCGAATGCAAGAACGATCCGGGAAGTAAGGGGGGCTCATCGGCTGTAGAGTTACAACACATGTCTGCATTAGGGTAGTACAAGATCTATGTCTATACAAGACTGCTCCGGGTCTTTGTCGTCGTTTTGAGAATCGGCCAATCCAGGTCGTGGACCATCTCGGAGTGGTTTTGCGTCGTGAAATTAGAGAGTACAGTACGATATTGTCCGTGATAGACGTATTCAGTGTTCATGTGCAATTCCGCCTTCCGTGAGCTCTTGTTCTTGGTCTGGTTCTGGCTCCGCCGGTCGGAGAGCTTCCCCAAACCACGATCTTGCATGATCTATAGACGGCAAGGAGTCGTCGAAAAGACTATCGTCTGATTCCGTAGAAGGTTGTCCAGGTTGTCGAGGGGCAAATCGCAACCGTGTCGAATGCATATTAGACGGTCCATGTTGAGTGCGTTGTGTGGAGTTATTCACGATGGCATCCCGCTTGAGATGTAGCATCATCCTCGAAGTCAATACGGAATGTATCACAGGCTGGAATCTGCTGACGTCGTGAGCGCTGGAGGGCATTGCGACTTATGAAATGGACGAACGAAGTAAGTAGATTGATGTACTGGGTTCCCTGTAGAGCCCTTTAGTGAAGCTTTGGACGATATCTGAGACAGGATGGACGTACAGCCGTTTGATATCTAACAATAATGTTGGCAGTCGAGAACGCTAAGATTGCGACGTTCAGGCCAGGATAATCAGCCAGGAAGAAATTCACGAACCCAATATCATCCCGTTATACGACAACCCTTTGATAGTATTCATAAGCAACATGCGTACACAGTGGAGAACCTCATGCATACCATCTGTGAAAAAGATGTTGATGAAAGTTGAGGTGCCGCCAGTGCGATGTCCTATAGTCCGCCGGTAAAGGTCTGCAGTTCTTAAGACGTGCCAATTCTATCACTTACGGTATAGGTCTATCGCCTTGGCCAGTGTCAAGGTCAATAATACTGCGAGTTGTTATCAGTCGGTGTCTAAGATAAGATATGTTCGCATCTTACCAGACTCGTACGACACGAGAACCATGTAGCATGTGGTAATGGCATTCGAGCCAGCAAAATACGGAGGACAGACGCCATAGGCCGCGTTCAAATCTTCGCCGAATGCTAACGTGAAGTATCAGATGAAGAGTTCACAGAAACGGTGTTGAGGATGGCTCACTATCTTGTCCAACAGGGACTTTGGCGATGGTAACAATACAAACAGAGGCCATTGCGATAGCAATCATGAGCAAAGCAAAGCAGATGTATTTGCTCCTAGCCCAGATCGCCCATACCCTCATCGTGAGGATTACTGCCCAAAAGGCTAATGTTAGCGACGATTACTGTCGTCTATTTGAGCGCCCACTTTCAGCGATTATGATATCGGCAACGGTAGAATCTGCATGCCAAAAACACGTTTCGTGTGAGAATCGTTTAACGCGGGCTAATAGGATTGGGACGTACAGACAGCTGCCTGTGTCAAGACTTTACAGGTCGAGAGCGGAGCGTTCCGTATCATATCCACTGCACATGGATTCAGCAGACCCCTCGCTATGGTAAGATGGGGTATTACTCGCCGAAAAGAGTCAAGAAAGCTCCTCCGAAAGGCAAGTACCGCGTAAGAAAGAAGAGAATTCTTCCGACATTCCATGGCGAGTTGAACCAGACATATTGAACCTCCCGCGCTGCATTGACTAGTGTAAGTGCTGGATCCAATACGGCAACAATGGATCTGCTTGCCAAATGTCAATGTATAATCGAAAATCTGCTCCATCGTCAATTAACCCACGCGTTGCAGGGAATGTTAAGGAAGGACGCACCAGAATCGCTATGTTAGAGTCTAAATCACGAGAGAGTCAGCTCATCAGTTCTCTATTCCCTCATAGAAATCGCACATTCGATGAACTATTGAAAAACTTGTGTCAAAACATGAATCAGAACTGGTAGCAGAACAAAAACACTCACCACGACTGTCTGGAGCTTGAACATGTAGTCCAGCAGAGCGACTGGATCTGAGGGCATGCCGACGTCGGGGGGTCATTATCGCCTTGTGTGTACTTATAAGCACCAGGGGTGGGTAGCAGGTGGAAGAAGATTGACAAGTTGAATTTACCCACGATGAAGACGCTGGGCGCGGCACAGATAATAGATTCAACAGATTCTATCATTACGGTCAGTTCCAGAATACACGGGCCTCATCTTGTTCCGAGTGGTCAAAGTTAGTCGAATTGGCGAGACTAGATTGGTCAAGGTATAAGGGTCCTGAGCCGTTTTCATATATCCGAATGCAGCCATGATATGACAGAGTTAAAGTAGATACTATCGCCACAGGGCAGCACAGGGACAGACTGGTGACTGCAAGGTATGATTTTCACGCCGACTCCGAGCCTACCCACTTCCGGAACCTTTCAACCAGTCCCGCAAATTGTCGGTGGAGTGCTGTTCAAGGCAAGGCTCATCAACAAAGAAAAAGGGCCGACGAGGAGTTGTTGCAGGGCTGACCTTGATGTATGCAATTCTTCCCCGGACGTTGTCAAAACTTTGAGCCAGTGCAAGCGAACACTTTGACGTCTCCTTGCCCTGAAACCGGCGTTCAAACGATCAACTCGGGACAGAGAGATCAGGTGCGGCACCTCTCACCTCAAAAAATGCAATAGTCTCTTGGAGGTCTTTCTCCGTCGTCAGGACCGCAACTGAACTCTTAGGAAGGATAAATTTCAGGCGCATCAATCTGGAACCAAGTACCCGACATTACCTCGACGAGGGACTGGAAAGTGTAAGAGTCGGCGAAGCGCCTATAGAACTGTATCATCGAATTCAGCGAGGGAGAGTGGCAGGAATGGAAGGCAGACATACTTCATCGTAATGCTCCTTGAAGAAGGCAATGGCTGCGAGTCTAGCCTCGAGATTCTGACCCCAACCACGGAAGAAGAGAAAAACATCCTGATCTCTGGCTCCAGTCCGTGCGAACTCCATAACTTCTACAAGTAACGTTTCGTTTCGAACTAAAGCCAAGGCAGCGCTAAAAAGTGGTTCAGATGCCCGTCGCATACACCAAATAGTCAAAGATGTACATCGCTGCCGACTTGGAAGTTGGAGACTTAGACGTCTCGTAGATTTTCTTGGTGAAATTGAATCTGTGCGCAGCATGAGAATGAGTGTCGTCTGGAGAGGAGGTGAAACTTGCTTGACTCACTCAACAGTCCCGCCATGCTTGATGGCCTGAACTACGAATTTAGCCAGCGTATGTGAACGAGCTGTCCACTTACCGCCGAGTACGTCGCCTTTTGGAGCTCGGGAGGTATCCTAGAGTTGTCCCCTGTATCCATGTAGTATTGGAATCGACCCTTTAGCTCCTCAACGACACTAGGCACAAATAGGTTAGCATAGCTCCGACGTCCGCTTCTGGCTCTGACCTGGTCTCTCCGGCGGAAGCAGCATTCTCGATAGCACAAGTGCGCAGCTGTTTGGTGTCGATCGAATCTGATTCCGAGTACTCGAATCCAAACTTCTTGACCAGTGGATTGAACAACGACTGTACACAGGAGGCCACAGAAGGAGTTGCGAGTAGCTCGACCCATTAACACCACAGGCAGTGACGGGAGACGTATCAACTTACACGACGGAAAGTGTTCAGGGAATTGAGGATCTCGGGATGCTCTGCCCAAACAGACGCAATCTCCTGAAGACCTGCTGAAATCCCAGACCAAGCAAGGTCTATCTCACGGTATCATAATGTTAGCTACTACACACCGGTGTTTGTTCAATACTTACATTCCGTCTCACCCCGCAGTGCGTCAATGAGAGTAAGTGCATCGCTCAGGTTAATTAGAGCGGCCTTCGACAGGGCTAGTGAGTCACTGATCAACCCTAAGCGATCCCCCAGAGCAAAAGGTGAGTTTGGCATCAAAAGTTCGTTGGCAATCTTCTTGTATCGGTCTGTGCTGTAAAGGACGCGGTCTGCACAGGGTCATCGTTCAGCGCTCCGTTCCGATCTCTGATACGCCCCAAACGACTCACAAACTCCATTAGTTCCAGCATTGAGTTTAAACGGTTTTGAAGTATCCAGGGAGTATATCTTCTCCCGGGCGTCCAAGACGGCGGAGTTGTCGACGACAGGCGTCTCATTCGTTCCAAGGGTCAATATGAACAGCGGCACATTCCTGATGATCACACCCCCTCTAGGTGAGCCTATATCGCGGAGTACAGTGGGTTTTGGTACACACGTACCAGATAGTTTGGTTATCCTTCGTCTCGGCAATACCCGTTTCAAGCAGACGATCCTGACGGATTTTGATACCCAACTCCGTCTCCGTCACTGTCAAAACTGGGAACCCAATCTTGAAAGTCTCGTAAGGATGCCACCCGTCATATTGCATTCCATGCATAAAACCCTACTTTGTTGATCCAGTCATCCATCAACGTGACGATATCCTGGCCAGTGGATTCAGATATTGCATCCCACAAGTCACGAGTCGTGCTGTTGCCATATAAGTGGCTCTTGAGATAGATCGAGACGCCTTTCAGAAACTTGTCCACTCCAACGTGCGCCGCTAGCATTCGGAGGACTTGGCCATTTTCTCATCATTGATTAGAAGAAAAATGAAGATCTTCTCAGACCATACCTGATCCCGCTTTTGAGTACGAAAGAGCATCGAACATCTGATGGTAACGGATTTAACGCTAAACGTGCGATATGAGACTCGGAGCGCGTAGGAGCATCCATACCTGAACTGACGGGATGTGAGTCACCGATTGACAGGCTGCACAGAAAGAGCGGAAACCTACAGATGTAGTCTGGATCCGGAATTTCGACTTCGATCGGATGTGACGATGGCTTCGCGTCAAGTGCTAACGCAGGACCAACATGTTCGTTGATGAATGAAGGATCCGGTTTGAATTCGGGGTATGTTCTGCCCAGTTCGTCAAGGCGAGATTGCACAGATATAACTCAGCCCACCGGTCTAGCTCAGACAGAATTAATACGGCCGAAAGGGAAGAGGGGGGGAGAGAGGATGGCTTCCCACCTAGAATAAAAGTGTTGCCCATCTGAACTCGCGATCGATAGGCAAACATGACTTCGGATATGATATCCACAGAACTCACCAGAGTGGCGAATCCTGTGAGCGGAACCTTAGTGTTTTTGGACGGAAATCGCGCGACAAGAATCTGACCTTCGTTCAGATAGAGGTAATCCCACCACTCCATAGTGGTGATATTCCCGAACCACATATGTCCAACCTCGTGGCTCATGATCTTAGTGATGATTCTTTTGGCCTGGATATCCGCGTTATTAGGATCAATCAGAAACGCTCTGGTAGCTCCAGTTATGAGTCCCCAGTTTTCCATTGCGCCCCCATCGGAGTCACTGGCCTACGAATAAGTAGAATGAGCGATCCAGAACCTTCTCAAGTATCGATACACTCACGACCAGTGTGTCAAGCTTTGGGAGAGGATATTCTACCTGGAAGATCTCCTCGTATATGGGAAGCACTTTAGCTTTAACCTCGAGAGCGAAGTGAGCCTGATGAATTATATCCTGTGTTGCTGAGGAATGATGAGTATATGGGACTCGTCATGTCTGCGTATCTCGTACTGTACATGCGAAGAGGGATCGTTCGACCGCTCAAGGGCATTGTAACGGAGGTCTCCAAATGAGCGAATTCTCCATTCGCAAAAGCGACCAGGTAAGTAGACATAAGGGGAGTCGTTTCATACCGGGTAACCTTCCAGCCGAAGTCAAGGGGCAGAGAGTGTTCCGAGAGGTAAGAGTAATCTTGGGCAGAGGCGGCCTTCTCCTCGACCACCGGCATGTTGCTGATGTTCGTCGTGTTGGTCCTGGATATCTGAGTGATTGTAAATGTCGCCTTAAGCGCGGGCTCGTCCCAGCACGGGAAGGCTCGTCGAGCGTCAACGGGCTATTTGTCGAGAGCTCGCTTTAAGTCCCTTTTCATCAATGCAAGGCCGTCTCCGATCACTGACCGCAAATTGGGTTAAAGCATAGTACTTTGTCCTTCCATCCAGCTCCCAAGTCGATCTGTGGTAACCGAACATCCCGTCTCCAATATGTGCGGAGAACCCAACTTGCAATTTGACCTTCGATCCAGCTCTGAACTCGTTCGGGAACTGGAACGCGACCTGTTTGTTGTGATCGTAGACGATCTGCTTAGTCTCAGCGACACAAGATCCTTCAGGCTCATAGGGAGTAGCAGAGGCCTTTCCGAGAGTTAAACCGAAGGAGTTGAGGACGATAGTATCCGTGCTTTGCCTGATATCAAGACTGTACCACGGAAAAGTCGTTCCCAATCGGGTTCAGCACGTCGTAGCTTGATCTAAGGGGATTGACTCACCTGATGATCACGACGCCGTCAAAGACAAGCTTGTCAAGATCGGTTCGGATAGTGAGATTGTAATGGATGGGCTTGACATCAGTAGGTAGACGGTGTTCACTGGTAGCGTTAGTGGGGGACATCGCCGCAATGAACTGGTAGTAATGGTAGTAAGCAAACAATCAAGACCACCTGATGTGCCCTGACTATACAGGCCATACATACTAAGACTTGCACATTGAAACACGGAGGTTTAACCGATGCGTACCAATTGCTAGCGTTGGAATTGCCCGACATTGCCGAGCAAGGAGGGTGAGAATCGTCATACCCCGGCCCGGGCTACTTGGTCAAGAATGTTTGCTGGTGCTAGCTCGAAATTCAACCTGATTTTAGTCATAGGCAGTGAACACTACATATATCGCCAATTTTGTCGAAATTCTCGTCGGAAATGCGGAGTATCTAGCTAGCTCCCAGACCTACTTCCTCTCCTTCAGCCATTTCTGCAAGTCGTCGGTCGAGTGCTACAAACGTCATCAACAAGCCGCATCGAGCTTATATAACAGGAAGTTCCTGACCTTAATGAACGCGATCCTCGCCCTAATACTATCAAGACTCTGTGCAAGCGCAAGGGAGTACTTGGACGTTTCCTTGCCCTAAAGATACGATTTCAGCTTTGCAATACACTCAGTGTGCAGGGCCTCTGACCTCGAAGAACGCTTCGGTTTCCTTCAAATCCTTCTCCGTTGAGAGTACTGCGAAGGATTCCTGGAGAACGGAAGATCAGATGATAATTGGCGCGCAATGGGTGAGTATGTCTTTACCTGTACCAGGTATTTAAGAGTGTAGGTCTCCGAGAAACGCTTATAGAACTATATTCTCGTATTGAATACAAGCGACTTGGAGCAGGCGAAAGTGTGGGGACGTACCTCGTCGTAGTACTTCCTGAAGAAAGCATTTCCGGGGCGTCTAGCCTTGGGGTTTTGACTCCATCCACGGAAGAAGATCATGACGTCTTGGTCCCTGGCGCCAGTCCTTGCGATTTCCATAACCTCAGCCAATAACTTCTCGTCTTCCGTAGAAGTCAAAGCAGCACTGGCGATGTGGGTAAGTCCAAACGGTTTTTCGATTCAGTGTGAACGTACATGGCGGCGGCCCGAGCAGATGGAGTTTTGGGCTTCTCAAAGATCTTCTTGGTAAAGTCGAATCTGGACAAGACGAGGGTGAGCTTGAAATAGAGGGGGAAACGTGTTTAAAACCCACTCTTTTCGTCCCCCATATTTGACACCCTATACGTAGCGGTCAGAAGCGTATCGTCGACGGAGGGAAGGCACATACCGCAGTGAATGTCGCCTTCTGGAGGTCAGGCGGGATTCTCGAATCATCTCCAGTGTCTACGTAGTGCTTGAATCGGCTTTTGAGTTCTTCGATCACACTGAAGATGGGTGAGTGTGAGATAATCAAGATCCGACATCATCATCGCTTACCTAGTATCCCCAGCAGAGAGAGCGTGCTCAATGGCACATGTGCGCAGTTGTGTGGTCTCGACTGAGTCCGAGTCCGAATACTCGTAACCAAGATTCTTCACCAAAGGAGCGAATAGTGACTGAATGCGAAATTAGCGAGGGGCAAATTCGCGGCACCGAGCGATACTTCTGATAACTCACACGACGGAAAGCATCTAACGAATCAATGATTTCGGGGTGTTCCCACCAGACAGATGAAATGCCGCGGAGACCTCCTGAGATACCAGACCAGGGAAGATCTATCATAGATTCTTAGCATCAAATCGTTCGGGATCAGTATAACATCTATACTTACACTCCTTTTCATCCCTCAACGCGTCGATGAGCGTGAGTGCGTCGCTTAATTTGAGTAGAGCAGCCTTGGACAAGGCGAGGGAATCACTGATTAATCCGAGTCGATCTTCTAGACTGAAAGGAGAATCCGGCTTGGCAAGTTCACCAGCAATCTTTTTGTATCGTTCTTCGCTGTAAACAACGCGGACTAAAAGCAGTCATTGAGTCAGTCTGTAGGGTTCATTTGCGTGAGATTCCGAGCAACTCACAAACACCGTTCGTGCCAGCGTTCAGCTTGAACGGTTTGGAAGTATCCAAAGAATAAGTTTTCTCGCGTGCATCCAAGATGGCAGAGTTGTCGATGGTCGGTTTCCCGTCGCTTCCAACAGACAGGATGCTGAGAGGGACGTTCCTGTGGTATATCGTCAGCGAGAGTAGAATCAACGAAGCATAGGAGCGAATATGTACCAGATAGTCTCGTTGTCCTTTGACTCGGCGATACCTGTCTCGAGAAAACGATCCTGGCGAACCTTGATGCCGGAGTCCGTCTCAGTCACGGTTATAACAGGGAACCCGACCTGTACAAGTGGTGTAAGAAAATAATCCTCCAGAGTGCACACATCGCACAAACACACCTTAGTGATCCAATTATCCATCAACTTGACGATATCCTGACCTGTAGATTCGGAGATCCCATCCCAAAGGTCGCGAGTCGTGCTGTTGCCGTAAAGGTGGTTCTTGAGATAGATTGAGACACCCTTCAAGAAGTTCTCCACTCCAACATGGGCCGCCAACATACGCAACACTGGCAAGTCAACAGTCAACGGGGAAACAGAAGCGAATTCTCTTCACGTCATACCTGAGCCGGCTTTAGAGTACGAGAGAGCATCGAAAATCTGAAAATCGCCAGGTGAGAGGTGACTTGGGAAAAGAGGCTAAGGTGGGGATATACCTGTCCTGAAGAGAGCATGAACGACAAATAACATACAGCGATGGGATCGTGAAAAACTTACCAATGTAGTCGGCGTTCGGGCAATGGACTTCAATGGGGTGCGATGACAATTTAGCATCAAGAGCCAACGCGGAAGCAAGATGGCTGTTGATAAATTCGGAATTGGCCTTGAATTCGGGGTATGCCCTGTCTTGTCGTCAGAAACGGGCACGGAATTTGGATCATGGGGTATTTACCTGTCTGGAGAAGAGTCAATAAGAGTCTAGGAAGAAAAGAAAAGCCACCAGATTGCTCACCTGGTATGATGACTTCACCCATCTGAAAGAAGCGTTGGGATATGGGCCACGTTCTTCACGAAGAAAACGACATAGGACTCACCAAAGTAGCAAATCCTGTAGCCTGTAGTTAGCATTGCCACGCAGGAGTGAATACTGAATATCCCACCTTCGTTCAAGTAGAGGTAGTCCCACCACTTCATGGTTGTGATATTTCCGAACCACATATGCGCGACCTCATGACTCATAACATCCACCACGTACTTCTTTGCTTGAATATCTGGGCTGTTCGGATCAAGCAAGAAGGCCCTGGTGCGTCCGGTAATGAGACCCCAGTTTTCCATGGCGCCAGCATCGAAGTCGCTGGCCTGGTTGAAATGTGTGAGCAACAGAACACGCCGGATGCAATCCAAACTTACCACGAGTGTGTCTAGTTTCGGCAGGGGGTACTCCACATCGAAGACCTTCTCATAGATGGGCAGAACTTTGGCTTTGACGTCAAGGGCGAATTGAGCCTGGTGGATCACGTCGGCAGTAGCTATACAGGAGTCAGGCTATGAGCAAAGCGCGCATATATCATCTTACCGTAGATGCGAAGAGGGATCGTTTTGCCGCTCAGAGGCATCTTGACCGATGTCTCTAGATGGGAGAATTCTCCGTTGGCGAACGCGACGATGTACGTAGACATAGGAGGGGTCGTTTCGAATCGGGTAACCTTCCACTGGGAATCAAGAGACTCGAAATGCTCAGTGAGGTAGGAGTGGTCTTGAGCAGAGAACGTCTTCTCCTCGATCGCAGACATGTTGCTGATGTTTGTCGTGTTAACCTTTGAGATCTGGGTGATAGCAAAGGTAGCTTTGAGCTCAGGCTCGTCCCAGCATGGGAACGCTCGTCTGGCGTCAACAGGCTAATCATCGATAAGAGTTTGCCTCATGAAAATGACCGCGAACTACGTACCTCGAACTGCGTCAAAGCATAGTACTTCTTTTGTCCGTCTTGCTCCCAGGATGATCTGTAATATCCAACCATGCTGTCACCGAGCTCACCAGAGAAACCAACTTGAATTTGAGCCTTTGTGCCAGCCTTAAATTCTATTGGGAACTGGAACGCGACACGTTTCTCTTGGTCGTCAAAGGTCTGCTTCGTCTCGACGACTAGGGAACCTTTGGACGCATCGGATGTAGCGGATGCCTTGCCGAGCTTGAGACCGTTCGAATTGAGAACGATTGTATCCGTGTTTTCCTTCACATCGAGGCTGCAGAAATAAGGTTCATCAATGCACCCAATAGTGTATTTCATTGCAGCTCACCTAATTTTCACGAAACCGTCGAACGCGAGCTTGTCAAGGTCGGTACGGATAGAAATATCGTAGTGAGTGGGCTTGACGTTAGTTGGAAGACGGTGTTCACTGGCGGTGGTAGTAGAGGCCATGATAGCAGGAGAATAAGGTCCGAAATCTGACATCGTGTGGTGCTGTCTGTTTTCTGACGAAGTCCTTCTGGCCAGCTGACGCGGCATGGTTAGGGTCTGAAAAGCCCTTGTGGCCAATAACGACCTCGAAATGGACCTGTATTGCCCATATTGTCGGGAAAACTGCGAGATATTTGCAGAGACTCGAAGTGGGGAATTAGACCAACATGGACGTAATGGAAAAAACATGGGATGTCGCTTAGAGTGCAGTCCCAGTCGCGGGTAACGGACTCTTTCCACAACATTCATCATGTCGTCCCAAGCACCTCAAACACCACATAAGACACCTCTTCGACGCGTCTCTCAAGGCTCTTTGTTTGCTCTTTCACGTTCGGGGGCATATCCAGATGCTCCTCATGGCCTGGGATTTCTCGAGCCGGCAATGTCAGAGTTCTGCGATGAAATCGACACATTGCAGTCTAACGTTGAAAGCATGAAGCGGCTGAGCGACTCATTAGGTTCTTTCAACGAATCATTCGCGAGCTGGCTGTATATCATGAATATGAATGCCCTGACTGTCGATTGGCCACAGGTGTGTCTTTGTATTTGATTCCTGTATTTATGATCGTCTAACAAATGACCGTGCAGGCCCCAAACGACGCGTCATTTTACTTGATGAAACGGAGAGCAGGTGAGTTCCACTATCTTTATCTGGGACTATAGATGATAGAGGCGTTTTTGCGATTTGGATAGAACGAGATGCTCTCGCAGCAATGGAAGCTATGAAACGGAAGGCCGCTCCTCCACAACCGCCTCCCGTTGAAGCCGACAAGACAATCGATCCCAATACAACAGTTCTCGGAGGCAATACGACTGCGAACACAACGAAACAGGGGGCTGAGAAGCCTGGAGCAAAGAAAGGGCCAGTCAAAGGGGGAAAGAAGCCTAAGATGACCGCAAAGGAAAGAAAAGAACGAAATGTGGGTCGGGAACTCGGTCTGTCCTGTTTTTCTTCTGTGCTGAACGTTCGTTTTCCGAAATATAGCTGGAACTTGAGAAAATCGTCTCCTATCTTCCACTGGAGTTCCGGGGCAGCGATCCTGTTAGTTTCCGGCTTTCTCGCGCGTACCCTATTTATTCAACGGAAGTTTGCAGGGCCTTCGTCGTAACTTGGACGCCGTCGTTGAAGGGCTTATGGATGCTCCTGGGCAAACGGCACGAAGTTCGTCCCCTCCGCCTTTTTACGTGGAATCAGCTCACCTTCGCCGTAGTCACAGATCTCGTCAAACCCCCAGAGCTTCCGCAGGCTCGGGTCAACAAGTGCCTTATCGCGCTCATCAACAGGAAGATTGTCACAAAAGATAGTAGCACAGGCCAGGTCCTGTACCAGTGGCAGGGGGTGTCATGAAAAACTCAGTCATATAATTATAAGTGTATAGTATTTGTGTATAATATTTGTATAAACGTTTATGTATACTCTGTAGTGCCTGATTCCTTGGATCGAGGGTTGAATATCTCGTAGTCTGATCCGTTGGAACTTCCGGGAATGAGTTGAGTCTCGTCGAACCCTGATGTATACGCAACCCTAGGGCCTGCCTCGACCACTGCGGGGTAGGATCTCACTTTTCAGGGTGCACGCGCCACAGGACTTTTCGACGGCCACTCAGAACCTTGGTAGGATCAGTTTCTACGTACCCGTCAGGCATTTAGGAGGAGGTAATCGAGCAACGAGTCGGAATGGAGAAACCTGCGGGCACGACTCATTTACTGGTCCTTCGTGTTCGATTTCCTTGCAAGCAGAGAAGTGAGTCCCCGCGTGCGATATAGCAAGGAGAGAACGACTAGCAGAGATATCTCCATTGACACTGCCACCTGGAGGCAGTCAAATTTGTGGGTGGCTATGGGTGCAGCTTCGCTGGAAGGAAGGTTTTGAGGAGTGACCACTGGTGTTATACGACGCTCGGGGCCCGAATACAGGTGGTCTTGATATACTAGAAAACACCTTAAGGTCTCGATCCTGCTCGGTAGATTTCCGTCTTCAGACACGAGAAAAAGTTGCACTAGTATTGTAGGAGTCAATAAGCATTTCAGCGCCTCAGCTATCAGATGATCCATGGTCACTGGAGCCTAAGCCCGAATGCGGAGTCAGACTTGATGATTGCAGTCACGAGCGGTTATCGTTATTATCTCGTACCAGGGTGGGGCTTGAAGCTTGACCCATGAACACAAGTTCGTAAACAGACTCATACCAATAGAAGCAGGCCGGTAATTTGACAAACAATACTACCCTTCAGTCTCTTGAGGACCTTCGTTATCGCGGGTTGAAGTACAAATGCCCAGGAAAGATAATTACCTTTCGATCGGTGGTTGCCTCCTCATACCGTACCGCAGAGTGGTAGGTACCGGAAGACACGAAGTTGAATGTCACTTGAGCTCTCAAGCGATCGCGCGCACCGTTGAACAACTCTGAAGGTATTCACATCAAAACGGTGATGTGATTGCACTGTGCGCGTACTACATCGTATCCGGTCCTTTCCATCCTCCGCAAGGGTGAAGGTTATGCTTCAGACACTGGCTTCTTCCAAAACCGATTCAGCGTCTAGCAGGTCAGCATCCTCAGCGAGAGAGGGTTCTTTCTTAGCCGCGACCTAGAGGCAGTGCGACATCAGCAAACAAACAGAGAATCGTACGACGAGCCACGTACGACGAGTTCCCTCAAATCAGTTACATTCGAACCTAATCGTTCGGAAGTATCCTGGATCATCTTGTTTGACTCTTCACATAGTCTTCTCTGATCGCAGGTAGGTAGGTGAATGAAGACATTCAAGCACCAGGTGGAAAAGGCAGGGTGACCCACAGCGTTCTTCACTTCCCATTCATCCTCCGGTACACCATCGGCAATAAGTTTGTCGAGTTTGCGTTTCAGGTCTTCAGATTCGTTGCGATATAGTCCATTTTCCTTGAAGAGTCTGATCGGGGGTCAGGCCGGAACCAGGACGAGGATACCTCGTACCGTTTGGTGGCACCGGACTTGATTTTGAGTTGACGCTTTATATTGTTGATTTCTGCCATGATGGGTAGTGCTGGTAGAGTATGGTCCATTATTGGTTTCCGGCGCTTATCGTGAAATCATAGCTGGAAACAACATTGGAGAGCTTCTGCCTGACCTCTTGTCGGAGAATTTGCTGCGATTCCTTGGTTCTTCTTGATTGCCTGGAAGTTGCCTCATGTATCGATGCAGGGGCATCGATTCCTGTCGAAATATCGTCCGGAATGATACGGGTCTATAGACACTAGCCATTTTTCTCCCCCTGTTCTAATCGGCTCACCGACAATAACGGGTCCGGAAGCCTCGCCTGGAGACGAGAAAGGTTAACACAATGAAATTTGAGTGCCTGTGTACCAGAGAATAATGACGAGAATAACGAAAATTTGAGCGAGGGTTGTGTACAAAGTCAGATGTGCAAACAGGCTCAAAACAAAGCTGGGCTCTTGGTTTCTACCTCTGAGTCTGGTTCTCATTGTTCCCAAATTCTTTCTTATTCACGATTATCTTTTCTCTTTAACGACCCGTAAAACGAACGACACGATCCTATTCTTACCCAAAACCGTCCAAGTTCTTTCATTTCAGCACCACGACCACGATGGAGATCGGACACCAGCAATCACAATCCCAGCTGCAGCACTCTCCAGCTATCGTATCGCAGGAGGATCCATCCCAACTATCCTCAGGGTACTTTTATGGTTCGGACCACGAGCAACACCCTCCATTCTACAATGTAGGCTCGCCTATGGGGTCGCCTATGCAGCCTTATCAGGTCGTCTCGCACGACAATCCTTCGCGTGGGTCCTTCAATACGTTTATTATTCTTTCCAAAACATGTGTTGATCAGATAATGTTCTGTTTAGGCCATTTGTCTGAGATGCAGCAGTCAGGGATGCATTTCCAGAGCATGCCCACCAGCATGATGTATCCAGGCCCCGTGTATCCCACATCGCCACCTCATGTTTCTTTACCTATTTCGCATTCACCACCACCTCCATCCCCCGAACTCTACGATCCTGTGTCACCTCCCATTTCTGGCTCAGATACTTCAGCCGACGGCATTTACAACAGCAGCGGTGCCAACTCTCCTTCTTCATCTCGTGCCAACAGTCTCGTTCACAGAAACGTTCGTCACTTCAATCCAACACCCTCCCCTACTAGCTCCTCAGGTAGAAGAAGCCGTGGTCGATCTCACAACGACTCTGACGAAGACGAAATGGGTGCCGCCTACGCTGCCGACTTGGCTCACAACAGGAAAGAGGCTACGCGTCGACAAAGGATCGAAGCTGAACAGCGAAGGCGGGATGAACTTCGAGATGGCTATGCTAAACTGAAGGATGTTTTACCCGTTTCCAACCAGAAGAGCAGCAAGGTCTCGCTACTGGAACGAGGTGCGGCCAGTCCCTCTTACTTTGTTGACGTGATTGCCGACACCCATTCTCTTTCCCTGTAGCTACGAACTACATAACGCAGCTCGAAGCTGAGAAGAGAGACTTGGAGAGCCGTCTTAACTTCTTGGATCAAGAGATGCAGCGACTTCGTTCTCTCAACGAAAAGATTTCCTTACCGTCGCGCGACTCACCCCCGCCGGGGAAGTTTGACCCCGACGCACGGCCGCTTTCACCACCTCCCGACATTCCAATGACCAACCATGGTCATGCTAATCTTCCCAATCGGACTCATCCCATTTCGGAAGGATCTAGTCCAGCTAACTCGGAGGGTTACTGAGGTGGCGCGGCCACCGCGTCTTCTCCGAAAACTTTCTGCCTCTTCCCCGCACCATGTTGTTCTATTTCCGGCATTCATTTTCTTTTCATTTATTTCTCTTACTTCTCTGCCTCCACACTCTCTACCAGTCTCTGTGGCACTTGGTTTTTGGTTGAATCAAAAATTCAAATGTAGTTCAGTTCCCGGAGGAAGACGACCAACTTTCTTGGATGGTCGAGACGATACATGCATCGATACTGGAGATCATAGCAGAACGCCGCGCGTTGTGGCTACGTGGTCTACTCCTGTCGTTCTTTGTCTTTGTCGAACATCCCCCGTCCCTTGTGAGAGAAATGTCACTCTGACGTTGCCGGGGCTATTCTGGTCTGCAGCGTGTTTGATGCTATCGGCACCATCGTTGATCGATGTGGTGTTGTAGATCTCTGAAGTCTGGGGCGTGGGCGACAGACCCGGAAGGGGGAACATTACGAGCCCCCCGAAGGATGATAGAAAATTCCTAGAGAATTTCCAACCTCCCTACACCACTACGGCCATGGATTCATGCGGAGTTTCGGAGATGAGACGTCACACAAGGGAGAGGGTTCTGGCGACTACGAATTCTCCCTTCCGACTCGACATCTCCATAACCATCCTCTTGTTTCCTTTCTCCCTTCCTGCCCTCGTCATGACGAGGGTAGGTTTGTCATCCCCCCGGCCTATACATCTACCTCCCTTGCCGCCATCTATTCCCATTGATCCTTTGAGATCGAAGATTCACTATCGCATACTCCATCTATCTGTCCGGGCCTGGACTGACTTTAAAAACCCTCACCTTCCGATTCGCCTGCTGGCGTTTGGCTTTTTACACCTCTTCTCTCGATGCGGAAGAGACGACCTATCATGATTCTTGACGAATGTACTTTCACGCGCGTGGCTTGCCCAGGGAGGGTTTTTTCTTGGCTTTGGATGCGTAGACGAAGAAAAGGCAACGAGGGCGTATCCGACACCGGGATGTCTTTCTTGGATCCGATTTCTTGCACCACCCTGGATGGTGGCGAGTTGAAGTCGCGATGCGACTGGCCGGACTCCTGCCCCGATGAGCACGGTTCTTGGTCCCCTGTTGTTTTCCATCTTCGTCTTTCGTATCGTATTTTTCTCCGTCTGCCTTTCTCCTCCCCCAGTCCCCTTTTACATATTCTTACGAACAATGATTCTTGGAATGATAACTACGAAATGGACCTTCACTATCCCTATCTATCGATGTAAGTAGAGGGCCAGTGTACATATTTAGTTGAAGCACAGTTGAAGTTCAGAAGTTTCCGAAGCGGAATGGCTGTATGAGTCACCGTGACCTTCATCGGCTACGCATTCCACCCCATCACCCCACTTCTCGCCGGGCGGTTAGCCTGGTCGTGACTCGTGCTTTGAATCATCTGTTGGGTATTCAGGCTAGAAACTTTCGAGCCTGAGCAACTCTAGAAGTAAGGACGAGAATCAGAGACTCATCTCTCACTCCTTATCGCCTGCCGCATTGTAAACACGTTTCTCCATAAAACAGCATGAATAATGTGAAGATGGTGGCGCAATAGACCGGCATATGAATATGCTCTACTTCAGTGATCAATCCGCTAACATTGAGCCAATTGAGAGCCGCGAGGCTGCGATACACGTTTTGTAGAAGTCTTAACTGAATGCTGCTAAGTGGGATAGTCGGACCACACAGTAATTGGGGACGTCACCCCCGAATTGTTACAGGGCGTGCACCCGCCTGCAGCAGCACATCAACATGAAACGGTTTTAGGGATTAGAGAGCGATTTTCGAAGGGCAGTGCACCCCGACGAGAGAGGGACTTAAAGGACCAACGTGTTATGTGGTTTGAGGGTAGTCGGGGCTAGTACTGAGTCAGAGTCCTCCTCGGGCTAGTCGCCATTATATTCATTGGACTGTAGAGAGAAAGATCCCCCGAATGCGTCAGTTATGACTGAACTAAGAGGGGGTCGGAGATGCAGCTGGCGGGGAAGCCCCTGGGAAGCGTCGGTAGTACAGAAATAGGCTGGACTAAGTTCGTGGAGTGGGATCAACCCTAGATTTATTGTTCGTTTAGCAAGAAAGCTCATGGGAGCTACAGGAGCCCGCAGAAAACAGGTAAAACTAATTTCCCTCTTACCTCTGGGCTGGTTCGCCCAGACTAACTCGAAAGTCGCGACGTGGGAGTTCCGAGAGGTTCAAGCGCTTATATGATCGAGGACGGAGCATCCTCGAAAATGAAACTTCCATTCTTTACTGCACTTCTGTGAAGGGTTTGTGGAATTTGGAAGGGTAGGAGCGTCCAGGCCAATAGCAGTTGCCCCAGAGACGGTTCCGACCATGTGCAAGTGAACAGCGAACGGTGAAATCCTGGTTTCACCACGAGACAATGTCTTCTGATGTTCTTCATTCCGTATACAATGAGTTACATCCCCGTGATAACCGAATGGCTCCTTGATGATCAGACAAGCGTAAAAATGGGGGGCTAGAGCTGTGGCAAGTGTGAAAGGTCCAGCTGTTCAGAAACCTTCATGATTCATTTGAGGAAGACGGCTCACCAAAGTCCGAGTTGTAGCACAGGTAGACTCTGAGTTGTTGGAGCTCCATTGCGCAAGTTAACGCACCTCGCAGGGTTCGCGTTGCGTCCCGCTGTCCTGTCAAGGCTCTACCGACTAGGCAACGACGAGACCTCGAGACAACCCCGTTCATCCCGACGGATATTGGCCTCGGCGGACTTAGACCCAGTTTTGTGCTAGTCCAGGCCCCCATAAATCATCCGCTGTGATGTTGACCGTTTCTCATCCCGCGAAATCGAATCGCCGAGTCGGATTGACTTCACAGATTCACTAACGCAGCAGGAGAGCCTCACGGCGCCAGAGACTAGCGGCGAGATCCGCAACGATATGAACGCCAGAAACGAAGAACGTTCACGAGGTATTTTATTGTCATTGTTAAGCACCTGGGCGTAGGTGAAGATCTGTTGTACGGCCGAAATTAATGGATTGAATCGATGGCTATCTTTTGTATTTTCAAGAACAGATCGTCGTAAGTGCATGGCTCACAGCTCGAGAGAAGCAGAGAGAAAAGGGCAAGTAGCTGTGGCGATGCTGTCCTTAACCCCCTATATCTATGAGCGGATTGAACCCAATCTTGTATCGTTGTGTGGACGTCGTATATGGACCCGAAGGTTAGCGTGGAAGATCCACCAAGAGGTCGAGATCATGCTGTCTCGTGCGGGCCGTCAATGAAGGAAGGGACCCATCATTCTTCCCTTCAAATTCCTTCGACTGTAGATCGCTAGAACTTCGAGAAAAACAAAATCACGGAGTCCACAGGCTCACTATGCGAAACGGTCTCGTTTCTGCCGCTTCGGTACCGTTTTGAAGCAGAAGTTACAGGCTCGATCGCTTGGTGTCCCTCGCTGGAGAGAGAAAAGCCAATTCACCGTGCAGGGATGTGAAAGGGTTGTCAATTCTAGGTAAGAGGTCGGTATTCAAGGGAAATCACTTGACATCCTGGGGGCCTGCCTGCAACGGCGAGGCAAACTCGGAATGCCATATGGAAATTCCAAGATCGAAACACGGTAGTTTTAAAGTTGTCGACGGGGGCAGATCATGATGAGTCAATGACTAAGTACTTGCCGCCGTGAGTATTGTACGCTGATGAAGTTCAACGCTGGGTAGATAGAACACAGGGACAGTCCAAGTTTCCGTCATGAGAATACACTGGGGGTTTCCCTCGGTGCGAGGATTACATTGAGAGGAGAAAACATGATACCGTCGGGACTCATGTGAACTTCCGAGTTGTGTCATGCTGAACAGAGCGCGCGGTAGGAATTCCGAAGTAAGTGAACAGGAACTTGAGAACGAAATGAATTGTCAAGATGAAACGAAAGCGGTTGAAGATTGAAGAAAGAACATTTTTGCCGAGCGGTTGTAGAAGAGCCCTGCCACTGGCCAGTGAGTCCAGAATCCAGATCAGGCTATGCCCGGAGATTGGCACGGTCCTACTCGAATGAATCGATCCAAGATCACAAAGGTGCCATTTGAGGATTGCAGCCTCAGGATTCCCTTGCGACTTGAAATCCGTCACCGTTATCGACGCGACTTGCAAATTGTGCTCGTTGTTGAGAGCAACGCCTGAGCTCGACAAACGTGCTGTGGCTGTGCCATGTGGTGACAAAGGAGTCACGTTATATGGTCACGGTTTTCGACGTCAGTCGACGCTGTTTGTCGTCCTCCCCCCCTTTCCCAGCCGCCAGTACCTCGACCCCCCTCACGACCCCATTTCCCTTGTATCTATCGACCCCAGCGATATCTCAAGTACATTTCTAACGACCCAATAACTTAATTCCTAGTCGATAACGATATTATGTGGTGAGCCTGGTTTCCCGTTTTGTATTCATCGCCGAATAATCGTCTGATGGTCTTTGGCGGTGTAGGTGTGATAACTGCCTTCTCGTGTTTCCTCTGGTACATTTATCTACTTCGGCAATATCTTTTGCACTCAACATGGCTGATTGTCTTCGTCGGTGTGGCTACAGAGGGGCGGGGCGATTGCTTGGGGTGTGATCATGGCCGTACGTTTCCCAGTGCTTATCTTCGACAATGACTCGAGGCCTGACCGTTCTATTCGCTTTTTTTAGCTTTACAGCTTGGCGGGGTCACTGTTCCTCTTGATCAAAGGCCAATTTCTGTTTTTTTTCTACCCTGAATGGCAAGTTTCCTCAAGGCCACCCCACCGCTCCATCGCTAACGCAACCATATTGACCCTATCCTATCTTTCCGCAGGTTCATCTATGGTGGTATCGGAATGGCCGTCACAGCTATCGCAGCTATCAACGTCCTGGCACTCTCCAACGTACGTTTCGGTTGGAACATACTAATACTATTACGCTCAACCTACTCGCGTTCGCTCCACAAAAAAACTCAAATACATCTCCTGCATCAACTTCTGGCTCCTCTAGCGATCGTACATCTGGACACGAGTGTGCAAGTTCCTATGGCCGTTCATAATAGTCATCTGCGCCATTCGAGCAATTCTCATGATCGTGCAGCTTAACCGCGGGTATGTGTCCGTCTACGTTATTCTCCACCGATGGTCTCGCTCGACGCCCATCACCGCGGGGACGAGTCCATAACCTACGCAAGAGCCCGAACATCGACGCTTACTGACCATATTCTGTTGATAGGAAGGACAAGATTATTTGGGAATGTACCCACGGAGGACAACTTTGGTCCGACGAGTCCACTACACAGGCAGACAACCCGGGGTCCATGCCGGTCGGATTCTGCGGCTCGGGATTCTCAAGTATCTACCTTGCGTTCATCGTTGGTCTTCTCATCGACCTAGGATTCCAAGTAGGGCTATTTTCTATCAATCTTCTTATTCCCCAGTCTAAACATCGGCGCTGATTCGCTCTCGTTAGCTGTACATGTTTTTCTTGAATTGGCGGTTCTCGAAGCGCTTGGAACACTATTCAGGCATGAAAGGACCGTTCTACGGAGGTGAGTTAATCCACAAAGCCTTTGAAGCCGTACTGGTTCCTGATTGTATCTTTAGGATATTACAATGCGGCCTAGGCCAAACTATCACTCCCTCGAGATACATCGGACATTTCCTCCTCCCTGCGGACTCTCCCTCCCATTTCCTTCGTTTTATTTATCTTGTGCTACATTTATCTCTACTCACGAACGTTACGACACACTAATGCTCTTACGATGACGACGGCTTTGCCGTTTGACGAATTGATGATTGTTTTCTATTCTTTTTGTGCTGCTAGTCCCAAAGAGTGTTGTTCATGTGATAGCCCTCTTTCTGCATTTATCCTTTGACAGTGAGTACAGTTCTGTAGAAAGGGGTTCATGGTGAGTCTCTAGTATCAGTACACCTCGCTCTTTCTCAGGAACGTCGAGTTCGTAAAGTCTCTTCCCGGAAGTTGGGAATAAGGTTATATTCCGTCTGACGTTGTTCCATTTTGAGGTAAAGCTTGGTTTATGGGCTCGCTTATGATCTGACAGAGGTATAGAAAGCTGGACAAGGCAAGCGTCGAAACGTCCCCCGTCAACAACGTTATACGTCTTGTACTTTACCTTGGGCCTCAGCTGGGCTTTGTGATCGGGGAATAATCGAGAGCTTACAGCGGTAGCGGGCACCCTTGTGGCTCGCTTAGCTAGTATGGAACTTGGGGAGGCCGGATAACATTGAATACCCCTAGAAACCACAGAACCACAGCACAAGAGCTCCTTTCCTATTGAGCAGGCAAGATGATGGACCGAGCATTTAGCCCCATAATAGGTCAATGACTGTGGCCCGACGCACGGGAAATTAAAAAAACGTGCCGGAGAAGTTGCCGCATGCCGCCCGCCAAATTCTGGGAAAAAGGCCAGAGCATGTGCAGAAACTCCAAGATTTTATGCCTTAGGCAGGCTAATGCTATCCTCATTCAGTCGAAACGGGGTCTTTTGAACAGAAGTGATGGGATTAGCAGGGAGCCCCATTTTTTTGGTAGGATTTTCGAAACGGTGTCCATTTGGGAGCAAGTACAGCGAGCACACATATGTTTCTTCTGGATTTACTGATTCGCGAGTGTGATATTAACGAAGGAGGCGATTGAACGTTCTACGTCAGCGAACGCCGCGGGGAGGATCCCTTGAATGGTGGTGGATTCGTAATAACTGTACATAGCCCTTCGCCTGCCTTCGCGTAGGGCTGGAGAAATTCCGCATTAACTCGGGATCGGAAGAATGGGAAAGATAATAAGCTCTAGGAAAGCGGTGAGCAAGACTAGCGAGGACGAATGCACCACCCTGCCCTCGTACCTAAAACAGGGGAGTGAGATCTGAGGTTCCGGGATTCTTACCACCCTCACCCGATTTCCCCATCCTTTCGAAGGATTTCGGCGAAGTGAGCACCGGGTGATATGGACAGATCTTGATGTTATTTTGATGTCGGGACGTGTGATATGGGAAAATAATAAGAAAATGAACACCTTGAATGAGCGGACTGTGTGAATACGGTAATCTTGAATAATCGATAGGAACCTTGACAAGGTTGACCAGGGTCGAACGGATCATCGGAGCGACAAGGTAGAGAAATACAACAGCAAGCCGAGTGCGACTTGTTCGGTGAATGAACAGGTTAATTCTGATACAAACCTTGTCCCGAACGGTGTACGTTGACTGTACGTTTCACTAACGGAGGAGGGCCTTCAAGGTCCCCGTGGGAAATCCAGCCAAGGTCGCCGGTCTCTGGTCGGTGATGCTTCGGCCGTTCGGCCGGAGCACCGGAGGCACGGATAAGCTTCTGTGAGAAAGTAGAACATGAGGCACTCGTATAAGAATTGCTACCCGGTGCGCCCATCTTCCTCATTCACCCCCCCTTCTCTCCTCCGACTCTTACGCCCTCCGTCCGCACATTCTTCAAAGCGGTTTGTTCCAGCACACCTTCATCTCATAGTTGCTGGAGTTCACCTGTATGTCGTTTCTTCGGTTCTACCGCGATTTCCTGTAGCTCGGGAACCGTCGATGTTCGATCCTTCTTCGTTGCTGACTGCGCCACAATACTCGTTCACAGATTTTAATTCCCTTCAGTTATTTCTCGACGCCGTTTTATTTTTTTAGATCCTCTCATCCTCAATCGCCCTCGACATGTCCATGGAATTCGAGACCGTCAGCCACTCCCCCTTCGTCATTGACCAGATGGACAACTCGAACAGCTTCCTTATGGAAAGCAACATGGATAGCTTCCTCCAATATCCTCCTTCCTCGCCTGCATCCTACAACACCGCGTTGCGTAAGTAATTCCCAGTGCTAGCTGCGGGATGTGTTCTGATTTTCCCTTTGTAGTTCCCGGTACATCGTCCCCGATGGCCTTGAGCCTCCCCCTTGGTGGTGGAGAATACTCATACTCTCCTGAGTCCTATGAACATCGTCCATTGAGCCCCGTCTTTGAGGGCACAACCGTGTCGCCGCCCATGATTGGATACACTCTGAGCAACCCAGGCGACCACTCTTCTGATGAACAGCCCTCGGGCAGGCATAGCCGTGGCTCCAACCACACCCCTCCCCCCGCTATTCCTTACGCTGCGACTGTTCCCCGCTCGCAGCGCTACAACCCCATCGCTGTTCCTACACATATCGTTGCCGCCCCATCTACTACCCGGGCCAACGTCAGAAGAGCCAGATCCACCAGGAGTAACACTTTGAGAAGTAACGACGATTCTGATAATGAGGAAGACGATATCCCATCTTCTGGAGGCGTCGACTCGTGAGTTTAGCTGCTTTGGTCATTGCGATTTTGGCTAACTCTGACTTGCTAGGAGGCGCGAGGCTGTGCGAAGGCAACGAATTGAATCTGAGCAGAAGCGACGTGATGAGCTCAGGGACGGTTACACCAAGCTCCGTGAAGCTTTGCCGTCCATGAGCCAGAAGTGCAGCAAAGTCGTCTTGCTCGATCGTGGTACGTTAAATCTCGCCTTTCTTGCAGTCATCATCAATCTAACGACGGATGCAGCCTCTTCGCACATCAAATCGCTCTCCGCGATGAAGTCTAACCTTGAGCTCAGACTCAAGGCTTCCGAGGATGAAGTCAACCGACTTCGCAGCGTCAATGAGGCTTTGATGCTTGGTACTGCCACCCAACGCCATGCCGCACGCCATGGCATTCCCCCCAGCGGCAATATCCACCCTCAACAATTCTAAAGCGCTCGTCTTCGAAGTTGGGAACTCTAAAAAAAAACCAAATCCTGTCACCTCAACAGTTCTCCCGCCACCTCCTTTTATCGCTTTCGACAGGTGAACCATCGCTTTGACTTATGAACGGACACGCATTGCATTCGTAACATTATTCTGCATATTCTCAATCTCATGAAACCCTGGCCCCCCATCGATGAGAACACCTTCACCACTTCCGCTCTACTCCCCACGGATTACGACCCCCTTTCTGTGCTGCTCGGCCAGCGCAGGATCCCCCCTTCTCTCTACTCCCGATTTGGGATTCTCTGACGACTATACCATCGACGATGGACGACACGGCAATTGGTTGATGACATTCTGAGGCAGCGACACGACACAAGACACGAGGATTGCTGGCTTGAGGCGCTTGCTCGTCTCGCCCTTCTTGTGGACTTTCTTGTACACTCTTTTTTTGACCCGTCGCTTTTGCCTTCCCGAACATCCCAATTCCCATACAATCTCCATACACATGCCTCACACTTGTAGGTGACCACTTAATTGTTGGTTCGGGCCTCGTGTGAGGTGTCCGATACACTGGCGTCGATAGGTCGCTCGGATACTTCCTCTTTGGGCGTTCTGAGGAAATCTGCTGGGTCACCCGATGTAGACTGTCAACAAGTGGTCTTTGCGATTGCTTTGCTCTAGCAATCGGCTTTTCGTTGACGTTGGGTCCACAACCTCCTCGCAGCAATCATCTAATTATCTGTAATTTCTATTTCCCCGCTGTTGTTGTACATTTCTTTGTTCACGCTAGTGCTCGCTTTTTTAACAGTCCCCCATCCCCCCATCCCCCTTTCATCTTCTTGCCAGGTCGAAGGACCTTACGCGAGCGACTTCGAGTCGATTGATCACCGCCTCGCTTTTTTCTCGAGTCTGTCCTCTCGCATCTATTTACTTTTAACAACTATCCATCCTCCCGTTTCCGACGCCCGTTTCCCCTCAACTTCCTCATGCGCATCTCGCACAGCACCGTCACACCTTTGCTTTGCAAGCGGGGGTGTTCCCGCCAGTGACCCAGGCTCCTCTCACCTACGCGGGTCCATCGACGGATAACGGGCGGAGGACCGGATTCATGTGTTGTTCCTTTGGATTACGGCCTTCCTCTCGTGCGCCGGCGCGCCTGATGACTTGTTTTGGTGTGGGCTTTCGTGCGGTCAGGTAGCTGGTCCCGCCCCCCCTTGATCGGCATCGTCCCTCGCGAGCTCTCCCTTCTTCCTCCGCGGGGAAAACATCACAGCCAACGATGCACGCGTGCACTACCCTTCTCCACATATCATCCTCGTTTGGGTCGATAACGTGAATCAGATTAGCCTTTTCCTCCTCTTCAGTCTCCCACTAGCTGGTCGATGACGATCTGGGGTTCTTGGTCGATTTGGTCTGTTGTTAACTTGAGCTTGTGTTGGACTTGTGGGATCGGGAAGCGCTTTGCTGTTTGCTTGTTTGTTGCGGTTGTTTTTCTTACCGCGTGCAGTTGAAGTTTTTTTAGGACGAAGGACTTTAGCCTCTCAGCAACCCCTACTACCTGCTTTGTGCTCACCACGATTATCCACTGGAACGGAACGACACTCACCACCACCCTAGCTACGCTATGTATGACCTATCCATGATCCTATGCGATCGATGCGCATTTACTACCACTTCAATCGTATTGAGGTGTATCCGCTACTCCCTTTCTATAACCCATTACTACCTACTACCTCACGCCCGTAACCCCCCTACGTATGTCCCTCTACGCCGTATGTGTCTAAATGGAATTCTGATGATCCAGAGAGATCTATTAATCCACGAGCTATTACTTCGATGACGCCCAGTTGCTATTTTTTCAGTTAGATAGCGCATTATCGACGTAGTTTACGATGCATTAATGAAACTGTGGAATGATCTATCACATATCTTCTTTCTTGGTTGTGAGCGCCTGCTGTGGTCGCCGAATGAACACAAGGGAGCAATGAACGCTGTTGCTCCCGATGGGACGGGTGCTGTTTACTCATTAGTAACGAACATTATCCCCAAAGTTGGTCTGGAATTCGGCACTCTTTCGTTTTGGTCCGAGGCGCGTGAGAGGTGGGTAGTAAGTACGAATAGACTACAGCCAAGGATGTCGTACTATGAACCGGTAATGCTGTAGTCATCCCGTATAAGGACACTAGTACGCCAGTTTCATCAACCCACGCTCATGAAACTTGACAATAGATGGACGTCAAGCTATTAGCCGCAAAGGAACGGGAAACGAGCAAGATCGAGTGAGATCTGTATAATATCGGTCGTGCGACCGACAAACATACCCCGGAAATCCTAGGAATCCCACAGGAACGAACTCATCCAAGGGGCCCCAATTCATACGGTTGACAAGACGCCGGCAGGTACGGTCTACTTATGATAGAAGTGGCGGTAGTGCAGCCACACGCCTGCTCACATAGTTCAGGAGAATAACATTCTTGATATGATGGAAAGGGTAAACGAACACATGTATCGTGGATTCCCAAAAGCGTGTCCCAGGTGTAGACGATGCACTGCCAGAGCGCAAGTGCTGCATGGACCCTGCTCCTCAATGCTTAGCCCCGAGAACTCAGAATTCAGCCAACGGGGATCACTGTGGACGTAATTTGCCAACCGGGTGGATGTAATTATCATCGGGAACGGAGCTGCGAAGTTGAATAACCAATCGACGGAGCTTGACTGGTGCAGGGAGAACGGGTACAGGACCGAAATCGGTCTTTTCGTAGAACAAGCTGATGGAATGTTATGATTTCTATAACTCTGTGGCGTCGTCCCGCATTTTACGGGTCTATGGTGTACACGTTAGTGAGCCTTCAAGGACGGAGAATGGGCAAGCGCTCACTTTTTTCCTGAACTCGTGTACAGAACCCTTGGTAACACATAAAAAAGTTCATTCCGCGTTCGCCTCGCTGCCTGAGTAATTCAGAGATCCATATCCATAGGTGCCTCGTTGCGGCTTTGGCCCTGGCTTTGACTCTGGGTTTGGGTGGAGCCTTCCTGGTTCTCTGCATCCATGGCCGCCTTCATTCGAGTTAGAGCATCTAAAATCCCTTTCCATGCGTCTCTTTCGGCCCTGCTCTCCTGAAGACCTCGATTATTATTCATTGTGTCCTCATCCGTATCGTCGGAGGGAAGCCGGACCCCAAGCGACGGAGGAAGAAACCCTGGTGGTGGTGCATTGATGGCAGAGGGTGCAATGCGAGAGTGTCGGATATGGGCCAATGATGAACGTATTGCAGACTGGATTGCCTACGTGAAGGGGAAAGACATCAGAAGAACAGAAAAGAAAGAAAAACCGGGCCAAGGAGAACGCGACTCACATCCAGCCGCTCAAAGTATTCGTTCACTTCCAAAACGAATTGCTCGGACCTCTCCTCTCCTTGTGGCAGATTGTCATCAGGACCGTCCGTTTGTGGTAAAGTGAGTAGCGAGATTGACGAGGCTGCCAGTGAGAGCAGACGACTGATATCCTGTTTACATTCGCTCATCGTTTCAGCGCGAGTCGTCTTTTCGAAGAGCTAGCTGACCTTCTCAACTTCTCCAAGATAAAATATCTGACGAGCAGTACGACTTGATGTCCATATGGGATCAATTTCACTGAGAGGTCGTTGTTCAACTTGCGGTTGTTGTGGTGCAGAGTCAAGCGTGGGCTCCATGTCGCGACCTATCGGCAACAGAGACTGTTGTAGTGTTCAGAGCTCTTAGCTTTTCATTTTTGTCACAATCGCCTGCAGTCATCCGGTCGCACTAAATCATTACATAGCTGTAGCAGGATTTTGTGAGGACCATGTACGATATAATACAGCTAGGGTCACAATTTCCGCACGCCCTTCGTATTCTGGTTCGATGCTCTCACTTTCGCAGCCTTCAGTTCGTTCCCATAGGCGGCCTTGTTCGACTTCTTCTCAGACCTGCGTGCAGCCTGTTGAGCCTTGACAGCGGCTTTCCTCGCCTTCTTTTCCTCTGGTGTTTCGTCTCGTGGACGGGTTATTGTTTGCGGGGCGGGAACTATACAGTAAGTTGGTGAATCTTTCGGAAAGAAAGGAAGCGCCGGAACGACTTACGGTCGGTATCAGAGAAGTCGGAATCGTCGGAGGAGTTGCTCAATGTATGAGGCTTTGACTTTTCGGCAAGGACAGGTTTGGACGTGGGGTCTTCGGATATGGACGGTAAGCCTGTTTTGGGATCGAGCTTGATCTTGGGAGCGGGTTTGAAATCTCGTGCTCGGATGATGCGGGGGTGATTTTCGAGATTGGAGTAAGTGGCTAGACGGAGAGAAGCGTAAGATACCGGGGTCAAGGCAAGCGAGTTCGGTATAACTCACTGAGTATCGTTTCACAATCCCACTTGTCCTCTTTCTCTTCTTCCTCTACCCAAATATCGTTCTCGATGACTTCGTCACTCTCTATGCTTTCACGGACGCGTTGATCTTGACCCATGGCTCGCCGTAATGTGTCCAACTTCTCCGCGCCTGTTTCTCCTTCAAGCTTAGGCCTCATTTTCCTGCCCAAGATCTCGTAGTCATTGAGGAACTGATCGATCATGGACGTGAAGTCCTCTCTGGAGGTAATGAGCTGAGGCGCCTCGTCATCGTCGTCGTCGTCAGACGGTGTATCTCCATCTTCGTCCTCATACTCTTTGAGCACCATCTGTGGGCTATGAGTTTACTGCTCAGAAAATTGCGACTCGAATTTACCTGGTCAAAGCGTTCGTCCAGCGTCTGTAGCGCGTCATTTCGGTACATGCTGGAACTGCTCATGCTGTATCCCGAAGCGTCACTGGTCCCTTTCCTTCGCCGTTTCTTGCCACCAATGACGGACATTGCAGGTAACCCTGAGATTGTGTCTCCACCTTCTGAGGCAAATTCGTCTTCATCGTCACTCGCAGGTGCTTTCGTTGCTGACTGAGTCTTTTTGAATTGCGAAAAACGTTCCTCCCATGTTGTAGGTTCCGCTTCGTGTGGACCTTCCCCCTCAGCCTCCTCATCCGCTATACCCTCCTCCCGGAACTCAAATTCCAATTCTTCGTCGCTGTCCCTCTCACCTTCCTCTACAAGGTCCTGGAAAAAATCATCCTCTAAGCCATCGTCCACAAAAGCCTCATCCTCTAGTGCCTCCAAAACCTGCCGAAGATGTGGGTCCATGTCCGGCTGGAATCCAGATATGCTTTCGGGAACGGCTTGCTGGGTTTCATAGGTACGAGGAAGTTCGGATGTGGATGGGAGTACTTCTTCAGGTAAATCTCGTAAAGCGATTCCACCAGTTTTGATTTTCGTATCACGATTCTTCTTCGCCGTTTGAGGTGCTTCGATCAGGATGCTCTCCACCCCTTCCTCCTCCACTCCAACTGGTCGAAGATGTTGCATGTAGTCGTACTCAGTGTCATCGTAGTAGACACCATAGAGCGCAGCCTCCCCAACCCTGGCTTCCTTATCGTGCTCGATAACCGCCTCAGAGAGTATGTTCTCCAGATCAGCTCGACTTTTTCCCTACAGAAATCGTGAGACCAGACGAAAGAATGATCTAGAAAAAAATCGCCGCGACCTTTTTGTCATTCTCTCGCGTAATTTCCTTGAATACATGCTTGCTGGCCTCTGGATCGTGGTACAAAGGATCTCTTTGAGATCTGTGAACGAGTTGAAAGTGCTTTGCGCCTGGCTGGCGGAATATCGATTTCGGTTTGGGTGGCATGGTGGCCGAAGGAAAAGTTACAGATGGGCGCCAAAGCAGTGGGACCGCGGGTTGCGATCAGGCCTCGGCTTACCTAAGCCACTTCGTTTACTCTCTCGTCTCGACTACAGTCATACTCGCCTGTCCACAAGTTTGCGCTCTCTCCCTCTCGAAACACAGATTATTGGACGCAAATACGACATAGAATCTCCAAAACTGGCATTCCTGCAACAAAACTCATAGCAATACGGCCCATTGGGCACGAAATCATGGACAATCGCAATCCGCAACGCGAACCAATTCGTAGAGGCTTCTCCATATACGTCCTTTCTCTCTTTCTAAACCCGGGATTTCTGTACTGACATACCTCTGGTATCTACTAGTCACCAAAAGGTGGTCTTGGAGATCGATTTTGCAGGGAGTTTATGGGTATGGGCGATTGTCTCTAGCGATGACGACCACAGCTCGTTCTGACTCCCAATCATCGCAGGGATACACCGAGATTACAATCAACCCAACGAGTAGTAATTTGAGGACAATTCATCTGCATTGTCGGCAGTCTAGTGTGTATTCCGACCTGCATTTGCCTCAGTCATAGCTGACAGCTTTCTCTTCGTCCTCACAACTTCTACCACACAGCCATCCATTCTGTTCACGTCGCATCGCATGAAGCCGAATTCATTCACCACGACCCCCTCACCAGCATCACTGTTGGTGCCCCAAACGACTCACCCGACATCCACCGCCACCCGGAGCTCAAGCGCAAGATCTACTCTGCACTGCAGGAGGGTGATGAAGGAGAGCTGTCTATTGCGATTCCGAAGGAGGTATCGCTGAAAGCGACAGGAACAATTGGGACTACGCAGAACGATTGTGAGCCCCCTTGACGCTATCACAGGGAGTAGGCTAACACGTAACAAGATGCCACTCCTGAGCCTCAAACGCCTGGCCCGCAGGCACAGACAAGCCAGGTTATAACGGAGTTCTCGCCAATAGTTGTCAAAATCGTTTACAGCATCCGAAATCCTGTTGACGGCCTCGAGTTTGTATCCGCTACAGAAAATCAACCATATGTGAGTTTATGGTGTTCCCTCATTCGTGGTCTACCTAATCTCTGTTGTTTTGCATTAAGCGCGTTCCCCACGCATATACCACGCCTTCTTGTCCTGATGCAGCTCGTTGCTGGGTTCCATGTGTAGACAACCTCTGGGAGAAATGCACTTGGGAGTTCGAATTCGTTGTACCGCGATATCTAGAAGAACGCGACACGGACGAGGACGACACCAGTGAGCTAAGTCCAACAATAGTTGTGTGTAGTGGGGAATTGGTAGAGCAGGTGCGTCTGTCAAACGCGCGGTTGTTCCTGAGCGCTAACCGCATAATCACATATTTTTTGTAGGTGGCCCATCCATACAACTCGAACAAGACCATCTTCCTATTTTCTCAAGCCGCTCAGACCTCAGTACAACACATCGCTTTTGCTGCGGGCCCGTTTCACCTCTACCAGATCCCAGCCGACGCGAATGCTGACGAAGCGCTCGCGGGGTCAACACAACCCCTCATATATGCATTCTGCTTACCGGGACAGGAGTCTATGTTACCGGCGTCAACGAGTGCACTCCGACCCGCCATGAGCTTCTACACATCAGAGTTTGGGTCTTACCCCTATAGCTCGTACAAGCTTGTGTTTGTGGAGGAAATGCCCACTCAACGGTTCGATAGCGCGACATTGGCGCTCGTATCCGTGGACCTGCTACATGGTGATGATGCAATTGAGCTCGCCATCGAAGCGCGGCAAGCTCTCAGTCACGCACTTGCGTGCCAGTGGTCTGGAATCAACATTCAACCTAGAACTTGGTCGGATCTATGGCTTGTGAACGGACTATCTGGTTACATCTCGGGTCTCTTTTTGCGCAAGCTGTTCGGAAACAACGAATACCGCTTCCGGTTGAAGAGGGACATGCAACGCGTATTGGAATGGGATAATGGTGGGATGCCTCCGATTTGCCAACCTCATCACCTCGACCCGCCAGATTCCAGCGTTCTCCCGTTCATCAACGTCAAAGCTCCGCTGGTCTTGCACATACTCGACCGTCGGCTAGCGAAATCGGGGACCTCGCTCGGTCTTAGTCGAGTGCTACCGAAACTCTTCCTGTCGGCGATTAGCGGAGAGATGCAAAACAATTTGCTATCAACACACTATTTTCTCAGGATATGTAGGAAAGTCAGTGGAGTAGACCCCAGGAGTTTCGCGGAGCAATGGATATATGGTAGCGGATGTCCTTCGTTTGGCGTGTCTGCCACCTTCAACCGTAAGAAGATGGCGGTCGAGATCACTATGCGACAGGAATCTCCGGCTTACACTTGTCACGAGCAAAATGAGATGTCGAAAACCCTAATGAAGCCGGTGCAGTTCTTTGAGGTGAGTGATTGAGATCACACTTCCGTCTCCCTGCTTGACTAATGACGACTAGGGAACGATGACGATTCGAATACACGAAGCCGACGGAACACCGTACGAGCACGTTTTGGACATTCGAACGCCCTTCAAGAGATACGATGTCCCGTTCAACACGAAGTACAAGCGTGTTCGCCGAAATACAAAGCGGTACCTAGCTCGTCAAGCTGCAGCACAAGCTGCCGCTGAGGGTGATGCTGAAGCGGCCGAGGCAATGGGTATGGTGGACATGGGTTTCGGTCTGGAAATTTGGGAGAAGGAGCAAGAGCGCGAGAATTGGAGGGTTTCGGATTGGACGGAGGAAGAGGAGGCTGCGATGAGCAGTGCGACGTACGAATGGATACGGATGGATGCCGATTTCGAGTGGATAGCAAACTTGAAGTTTGATCAACCAGACTTCATGTGGGTATCTCAGCTGCAGAGGGATCGAGATGTTGTTGCTCAGCTTGAGGTATGTTAATATTCGATCATGACCGCGACCTAAATGCTGACTCATGCTTTAGGCGGTTCACGCTCTCGCCAGACAACCCACAGCAATTGTGTCAAGTACATTAACAAAGTCCGTTCTTGTTTCGAACTATCACTACCGAATACGAGTTGAAGCGGCGCTGGCACTGGTCAACGTTTGTATATCCCGCTTATATGTCTTTGGATCATGCTTAATAGTCTCTAGTGTGCCATCCGGAAGCTGGATTTTCTCGGCCTGTTTCACCTTTTCAAGCTGTTCCTGCGATACTGCTACGAACCCGAGGACCTTAATCAGGATTTGTTCTCACATACCTACATCCCTAAACCAAACGACTTCTCAGATCTGTCGGAATACTTCGTGCGGAAGGTAGGGGCAAATTCCTCTTGGCCGTTCAAATCCCTCACAACAACTCGCAGAGTCTCGTAACGGCAATCTCAAGGATACGGTTTGAGAACGGAAAATCGCCTTCCGTTGTTAGGCGATTCCTCATAGACCAGTTAAGATACAACGATAACACGGCCAATCCAGTAAGACAACCGCCGATCTTCGTTATGTCAGACTCACTAATCACACATACAGTACTCGGATGCATTCTACATTTGCACGACCATCTCTGCTGCAGCGTCAGCGTCACTGTCGACAGCCGCTCCCGAACGCGGGGAACTACTGCCCACGGAAGTCCGCACTGAACACAATGCTGAAGATGAACAATTATTGAAGATGACGCTAGCCGAAGTTGATCGTTACCGGAGTATGGATCGTTTGATTCCTTCGACACACAATATCGTTACCGTTTCCGCGTTGGAGGTACGTATTCTCTATACTTGCGCTTGTCCTAGGCTAATTCTTTGTCTCTAGTTCTATATGCTTCTTGGCTCGGCGAACCTCGTGCCTAGTAGCTCGCGTATATTCTTTCCGCTCACTAGGTTCGTTGATTGTACTTACCATTACAACTCACTCATCTTGTCTACTACAGGGAGGGGAATTACGTTCCTGTACGGCTGGCTGCCTTCGACGGCCTCTTCCTTACGAAGTGGTATGCTCCGGCCATCATGCGGTACGTTCTATCTGTCATGGCCAACGATCCCTCCCGGATCGTAAGACGACACGTCGCTCGCAATGCCTGCCAGAGTCTGGCGGTTCTTGTTCAAATGGGGGAGATGAAGGCATCTTCGAAGGATACGGAGTCATTGCTCATTGAGGAAGATGGATCACATCCCGAGAGAACGAAGGAGTCCAAGAAGACGGAACTTGACGCATTGATCAAAGTGCTGCGAAAAGACCGAGAGGTTGGGAAAAATGAAGTGTTGAGAGAATTTATTATGCCAATTGCGTTGTGAGTAAGACTATCTCTATCTGTCAGGACAACATTTATGACGCTATTCTCAGGGCACCGGACGTGGACTATGAAGTACGATGGTGTATCCTCAAGCTTGCTGACATTCTTGTTCGGCCTGTTGAGGAGACCCCACCAACAATCCGACTACACATTCCTCCTACGCCGGTCTCAGAGGTTCCCCCCTCGCTCCCCTCAGCCAAGATCGCCGTCAAACCGCCCAAGCCTCCGGTCAAGACTATCGTACCCCCAATCAAGACTTCCGCTCCCATAAACTTGAAGCTTCCTTCCAACGAGGGTCGGAATGCCTCATTGTCCTCAACCAACACCCCGCCGCCCACCGCTGTACTCTTACCGAAAGTTGATCGGACCTCTCACCCCCCGCGGCCAATCCTGGTTTCAGGTCCCAAGGGGAAGCCTAAAGGTCGTCCCCCGAAGACGGCAGTCACCAATTCACTCAACGTCCAGAAGGACAAGGATAGGGACAAGGGCAAGGCTCAGGACAAGGTTATCTGTCGGAATGCTTTGAAGAAGCTGAAGGCGAACAAGCACGCGCGCTGGTTTCTCAAGCCAGTCGATCCCATACGTGACCAAGCGCCTAGGTAAGCTGTCTGTCACCTTCGTTGCCTTAGTGAGATCCTCAATCCTTGCTAGCTACTTCGATATCATAAAAAACCCGATGGATCTGTCGACAATCGAAGCGAAGCTCGAGAACAACAAATACAAAGATCGCTCTGGTTTTCAAGAGGATTTCAAGCTCATGATCAAGAATGCGAAAACTTACAATATGGTCGGTAGCCACGTGCACAATGAGGCCATCAATTTCGAGACGTTCTTCGAGAAACGTAGGTTTCCTGTTGTTATCCTGTATGCACAACATCTGATAGTCCATTGATAGAATGGACTCACATCCTCAAGACACTCGCATCAGCAAATGCCGCCCCTGTTGAGCGCGAAGAACCCCCACAACCACCCCCCAAAGCTCCCAAGGCCCCCAAACTGGTACCACCCGTGCCAAAGAGCAGATCCTCTCCCGCACCTGCTGTAAGCACTCCGGTGCCTACGGCGAAACCGGTTATCAGACTCAAGGTTGGGGGTGCTAGATCATCTGCTGCCTCCCCGGCTCCTGCTGCTTCCCCGGCTCCGGCTCCCACCCCTACTGTTGCGCCTGCGCCTGCGCCCGCACCCACGAAGTTACCGAAACCCCGCACCAAGAAGCCGAAGGATCGAGTCTCCTCTCCTCTTCCAGATGTTGACCCCCCTCCCCCTCCTTATGTTGACGATGGATCACACGACCTGCTCCAGGAAGTCTTGGCTATAGAAGAGGAGAAGAGCCGACAGAGCCGACACCAGAAGGTCGCAGTGAACGGTAGCTCCAGCAAGCGCAAACGAGTAGACATGCCTGATGAGGAGGAGGACGATATTTTGGCTCTTGCCACACCCCAAAAGAAGGACAAGTCGCATCACCCTACCGCCTCTTCTTCCAACCGAGTCATTGTACCCGCACCAAAGAACTCGCCTGTCCCCACTTCCAGGCCCAGAAAGGAGTCGACGCCACACCGGAACACACCACCAGTCGAGGCGTCCCGTCCCTCGGTCAAAGGCAAGGAGAAGGAAGTTGCCTCGACACCGCCTGCTGCGGTTAACAACAAGTCTAAGGCCGCACCGTATGACAGAGATCTACCGCTCAACGAGAAGAAGTGCAAGGAGCTGCTGAAAGCCCTGATCAAGGCGGAGGGAGGTGCGATATTTGCACAACCTGTTAACCCGGAGGCAGATGGATGCCCAACGTACGTCTCTCCTGTTCAACCGCTCTTTTGCTTGCCATTGCTGACTTTCCCCGTAGCTACCTCCAAGAGATCAAGCACCCGATGGATTTCGGCACGATGGGTCAGAAACTCTCCAGCGGCAAGTATCGCACAATGGAGGATTTCAGGAAGGACGTCGAACTTGTATTCAGCAATTGCCGGCAGTTCAACCCTCCCACGACGTTCCCTTGTCAGTGCGCCGACAATATCGAAAAGGTGTTCAAGAAGGAGTGGCCAAGGATTGCAGAACGCAAAATCCCGTATACGGATAAGCGTGCGATCCAGGGTATCATGACCACTCTCGCCAAAGAGCAGATGTAAGTGCCGATGCCACGCTATTGAACGAGGTACTAACGGCGGATTGATCATGCAGCTCATGGGCTTTCCGTGTTCCTGTGGATCCTGACCTGCTGGGCATCCCTACCTACTTCGACGTCATTCCTCGAAAGAATGCCCGGGATCTTGGAACTATCAGACAGAAATTGGATAGCGATAGTTATGAGACGGCGGAAGCTTTCGAAGCGGACTTCGACCTCATGATCCAAAACGCGATCACTTTCAATACTCTTGAATCGGAGGTTGGACAGATGGCGGTTGGTTTGGCTGATCGGTTCAAGACTTTGATGTCGAACTGGAGATCAGGCAACACGAAGAAGAGAAAGGACGGCGACAAACCTGGTGGTGGCCAGCCTTCGAAGAAGTTGAAATTAGGTTGATTTTTGTAACATAGTTGTCTTTTCTTGGCGGACAGGTTCTTCATACCTTACGTGTGTTTTAATGATGTTGTCGCTGAGTGCTACCCCTCCACGTCGATGCCAACTTGTGAGCATCTGACGTTCACGAGTGTCCTTTCGAATTTCTGTACCTCAAAATCAAATACTGGCGTCTCTTCTATGCGCTACCGACATTCAAAATAACGCGTACTCAAACTGAGAACAGACTTGCAGAGCCACGATTTCCGGACGGCTCCAAAGACGGACTAGACAACCGTAAATGGCAGTCACGGAGAGTAAGTTTTGTAAGAGTCGTATTGAGAGTCATGTACGTCGTTCAAATCAACAATTTGACCCACTGCAGATCAAAGAGTAATCTATACTTTCTTATCAGCGTCAGGTCCTCCGAGCCTTGTCTTTTCGCTACTCCAAGCCTCTGCCATATCTCGATCCGCGAGTGGCTCCGTCGGGACGCCCTCCTTGGTATGGCTGGTATTTGCGTTGTCAAGCGGCGTTTCGTCGTCACTCCTGGACTCCAGGGATGGCCCGACAGTGGTCATCCGACCAGTCGTCTCGTGGCCGTCTTCTGTCTCTCTCGCACCGTCCTTAATACCACCGGAAGTCTCACCGCCGGCTCGAGGTTCACCACCCCTTCGCTGCAGCTGGTATGTGGAAGGAGGGGGGTCGATTCCCTCGTGAAAGATGGGCGTGAAAAAATTTGGTGGCAGCTCCGGACAAGCCTCTCTGATGCACTCGAGAGCCTCACTCCAAGCTGTTCGACCATGATGTCCAAGCCAGTCGTAAATTTCCCGTTCCTCCGTCAGGCGAGTATTCACAAAGGCTATAAATTCTAGCCCTGCTGGAGACATCAAAAGCGGGGATATGGTCGAGGGATTAGGAGATTGACTACCTGCAGATGGATAATTGATGATATGAAACAAAATGATTCCAACCAGCTCCATCCGGTAGGGCTCCTCTGCACTATCCCAGCGGTCCATGTACTTCTTGACGTATCCAAAGTCGACTTCAGAGTCTGTGGAAGATATACTAGCCAAAGTCCTCCGTAGTGTTGGAAGTGAAGGGGGGATTGGGCTGGGAATAGGCGGAAAGTCGCCTTCCGGTAAGTGGTGCACACGTCGTACGATATCCATTGCCTCCACCCAGTACACATTCCCGTCGGCGGACTCCAAAAGCTTTATGTCGCGAACAAGCGCGATATTATGCATTTGGCTCAGGAATTCGAGGCCTTCTTTGGTCTCCACAAAGGGCGAAGTGGTCGTTGCGGTCTTTCCATGCAGAATGTAATCTGGAGAAGAAATGACGATGTATTGAGCCAAATCCTGCATCAATGCTCCCCAGCATGCCTCCTCGTGTGCAGCACTCTGGGCAATCTCCGTAAAAATGCTCCAAAGACGTAAACCAATCACTCGAGGGCCGTTTGGAGAGATGTCCGACCCTTTCAAAAGGTTGTCAATTCTACTGAAAGGGAGATGTTTCCCAAGTGGCGGATCTGAAACGTGCTCCTTGTTCTGGGTCAATTCCCCACTATTCATGCATACGTGTGTCCAATGGAGGAGCCGTCTATGCAGCGATTCTCCTTCTGCCCTGGTTAGGAACTGCTCTTTGGCGTATGTTACATGGTCGTTGATATTTGCAAACCTATATCTGGTAACGCGTTGCAGCGCCATCCCGATGTCGTCGATAGTCCACTGCCTGTCCGGAAGGTAGAACCATTGATTGAAAACGACCGGCATGACGAGGTTCAAAGGCATGCTCTCCAAGATGGTTGGTAGATATGGCATGATTGAGGGACTGTCGTGGTACACGCTTACAAGCCAGCGCGCGGTCTCAAGCTCCCATAGTGGAGGGGAAAACCCCATGTCCGAACGTCGGAGGTTAGCAAGCAAATCAGGCCATTCATCAACGTCGCATGTTGTGTTGTGGAAGTGTTCTCTCCATCTCCTGAACCTCTTCTGTGGATTTTCTCCGTGTTTCGGAGGATAAAAGACAACACAGAGGGAGTATAGAGCGCGTACGATGCCCGGGACTCGGTGAATAATCCAGCTGAAGCTCCTGAATACGGCCCACGCTTGTGGAGATTTATAGGGACACGTATCGTCCGTAACGGGTAGCGCCATGATATTATCAACGACGGGGAGGCGACAATCGACGTTGGTGCGAGGCGAAAGGTGTTTCTAATGAAATCAACCGTGGGAATGACGGTGGTTGCGAGGTAGAAGAGCCCGGCGAATATAACGACACTCATCACAGCGGCAAACGGTGCTGGATGTCGGGTATGCAAGAAATCCAAAAGCCCAGCGAAGAAGAGAAAGAGAGCGAGTTCAAGAAGCATCGGAAGAGATGTGAGAATGATATAGACATGCCACTTGTGGCCACTCCAACTCCGGTGAAGCGTAGTCGCCACAGTGTCATTTGGTGAGTGGGTGTGAGTCTGTCGGCGAAACTCTCGGATCCACTGTTTACATAGAAGGCCAATCAAGGCGACGACGAGTCCAATAGTAAGGCTAAGAAACCAGAGGACATTAATTCTAACAGCGGATGTTGATGGTTTGAACGGTGGGAGAGGAGATGGCACTACGCGACTATCCATCTGTTGAGAGATTTGTCTGAGAAGGGTTACGGTGGTGTCCTCTGGCGCTTCTTCTAGCCATTTGTATGATTCGACAAGGAATGTCGTCACAACCGTCGAGAACAGACCAGCCTGATAGGAAGGTTTGAATTTCGTGGTAGGTCAGTAGGTCAGGAAACGTACAAAGACCAGGAGGGTGTCGATGTCGTCTTTCAGCCCTCCCATCCAACCCTCTTCCAGTATACGCATCTCCTTTTCGATTGCCTCCCATGATGCTTCTAGAGTAGGTTTCTTGGGAGCATGAATTATCAGTTCGTCTTCAAACGAAGCTATAGGTCGAATACTGGCCGTGGCCTCATTCAATTCTTCAGTTTTCATGATGGTCTGCCCCTTCACTGGGATCTTTCTCTCCGTTCCCGTAAGGATACTCAGTCGACTTCGGTTGAAAACGATGAGATGGCCCACCGATTTGTTTTCATTTCCCTCCGCTGGTTGTTGCCGCTCTTTATCGAACGTCGTTACCTCGAGCTGGTCGGTTTCCTCCTGTCAGATGGGACTCAGGAAGAGCGTTCATGGTCCATCCTTACAGCTACTCACTGTCTCACGCGTACCTTCGCCCTCCTCTGCTTCTCCGGAGAAAGCCTTGTGTACGAGTATTGACGAAACAAATACAGACTTCAACGGCGTGCGGGGCACGATTCTCAGAACCTCACCATTTCGGCTGCCCGAGAGCCAAGAACATCCGGGGCCAATGCGGAGGGGAGCTGTGAAGAGAGGGAAGGGAGTGTCACGTCAGATCATCGAGTCAATATGGACACTAAGACTCCTCACTGGTGTTCTTGACGATACCGAGTTTCCTGAGCTACGAGTTCTTTTGCTGACAGGGGACGTGTCCTCGAGGTTATTTGGAGACATAGTTTGCGAAATCCCGCTAGTACGACAAGAAAAAGACAGGTTTGGGGAAATATATGACGGAGATGATGGTCGGAGGGGCAGCTCAGAAGAATGATACACGATAGATATAGCTTCCTCCCACTTTCCCAGGCTTTTTGCTTGACAGTGTGTGATCAGTCACACCTATTACCCCTTTGCCTTCGATGTACCATTCATAAAATCAGCTGGGAGTTGATGAACGTAGAAAATGATTTGATCCTGTCGCGTCGAAAGGATTCCTGTCGAGGTTAAAAGGAGAACTGGGAGCGTTGATCACGTATACACCATAAGTTCCCGCGGGTCAACTGGCACTCCCACGGCCACCAAACCCTCCCTCGACCACTTTCTCCCAACCACAGAAGCTTCCACCTTACTGTGAACTCGTAACAAAACTTCCAAGGACCAGAATCATCAATTCGAATCCGATCGCACCCCAGGGCTTGGTCCGTGACCGTGATGTGACACACCACAGCCTCTAGCGCCTTTTCACACTTTAGCGCCCCTTCATGTCCTCGCAACGCAACCAGAAACGTTAGAAGCATTACGGAAGTTACGCAGAGAAGTAATGTCTCCTTCGGGATGACATATTACAAATTGGAACAATACAGAGAAGATTAGCATGGCCCCTGCACAAGGATGACACGCTTTTCCGGAGTGGTAGACCTACGGGTCTCAATATTTATTTTGTTTCTCGCTTGAATATTCATACATTTGATTTCTGGGTCTTCTGCACGGGAATAGAAGGTAGGGGGGGGCCTTCTGAGAATCAGAATGTATTAGTTCTTACCATCTCTGTGAGCCGTGGCGAGCCACTGTGGTCGAGAACGATCCCCGTAATAGTTAGGCAATGCCTCGCAGTTATAACTATCATACTTTACAAGGAGGAAGGTGAATCAAGAAAATACTCTCCCGCCGTCCACGATCATTGTCTGTCCGGTGATAAAGTTCGAGTCAGGTCCAGCAAGGAACGATACAAGCCGCGATACGTCGTCCGCATTCCCGTTTCTCCTCAGCGCGGTCGTCTTCTCCATGGATTTCGAAACATCCCCAACTTGCGACCCTGTCAATTTCGCAACATCGACTTCGATCTTCTCCAACATCTTGGTGTCGATAACCCCAGGAGCGTAAGCATTCACAGTGATCTTGTGTGGCCCATATTCCTGTGCAAAGCCCTGAGTGAGGCTTCGTACGGCAGCCTTGGTCGAGCAGTATAGACCGCCAGGTGGGTCACCTCGAAAAGCGGCGATACTGAAACAGGAGATCAGCAATCGTGATAGTTTTACAATGAAGAGCCGGCTCCTCACCTAGCAGCATTGATAATCTTCCCTCCAGCCCCTTGCTTAATGAATTGTTTCCCCGCGGCAACATTGGAATATACCACCCCAAAGACATTCAACCTCGTAAATCTTCTGCATCTCTTCTGGAGTAATGTCCACTAGCGGTTGGATTTGTACAATCCCGGCATTCGCAACCATAACATCCAAGGGACCCAGTGCTTCAACCGACTTTTGAACAGCCTCCTCGACTTGCGACATCTTGGTAACGTCGCATAACGCCCCGAACGCCTCTCTCCCCAGATCCCGAACTTCGTTGACTACCTGTTTAGAGGGTCTGTTTCGTGTTCTAATAGCGCTATCGTTTCACCTACCGAATCGATCGACTCGACGTTCGAAGGGAGGTCACTCACGCAGATGTCGAATCCATCGGACGCAAGACGTAGCGCAATGGCGCGCCCACTGTCAACGAGAGCTCAGCGAAACACGAATGACGACGCCTGTTTCGACATACATTCCTCGCGCAGATCCTGTGATCAGAGCACTCCTCCTCACAGGGGCCGAGCTCGATAACCGTCTGCAGGCAAATCGTAGGGCAGGCCTTGAGGCAGAACGAGGGGTGAGTCTTGCGAGTGACAGCATGGGAGTGAGAAAGACTTTCAGATGCCATCCTTGTCTTCATATAAGTAACAAAATCAACCTTGGGAAATATATCAGCTCGAGCAAGTCACATTGGCCAGAATGTTCAATGAAGGAACCCAGCCTGACGTACTTGTACAATCGGTGGAGTTGGTCTGAACCTGACCAAAAGGACAAGTCCGTCGTGAGTTTGTGCTTTCGGGCCCTTTGGAGGATTCAGGGTCGTCTTTTCAAGAGCGGAAGCGCATCCCGTTCTGGGGCATATACATGCTGGTACTTGGTCAAGGCAGACAAGAGGTGTGGACTGAGTCTGCACTGTGGGAGCGGTGCGCGGCCCGGCACAACGATAGTAGCCGACTCTCAGATAAGATAAAATTACGAGTGTGTAATCGTTCTGCTACTTAGCACCACCCGCGACTCGAGAGAGCAAGCCATAGACTGCGTTCACAAAGTTACGACAGGCCCCTGCACGAGAATGTCACGTTTCTCCGAAGTGTTAGGGCTGAGGGCCTCAATTTTTTTTTGTTTCTGATAGTTCTGGGACCTGTGGACGGTTGGAGGCTTTGCGTGCCAGGAGAGGGGGGTCAAACGGGCGCAGGGTAAAAGACGTTCGCTCAAATTATCATGGCTCTTACACAAATGACGCCCTTCTCCGTCGGAGCGAACCCCACGGATCTCAGTATCTATTTTATTGCCAGCTCAGAATCACAGAAGAGCGAGGGGGACCCAGGAAGTTCCTGAGGCTCCCTGATTTTTCTTTGTGGCTGCAGATGTTTTCAAGCTTGATCGGAGATGTGCTAAGTGGTAGCCAGAATCAAATTACCTCCCGAGTCGCGTGTCCTCTCAGCTCTGACCTCCAAACTCGCCATCGGAAACTCTCCTGAATCGTTGCCACTGAAGGGAGACCCGAGATTTACCAGAAGTAAGCCACCTTCCCCCGGAAGTTCAAGCGGCTGACTTGAGCCCCGTACACAACATTCTGAGCAATCCAATTCCGAAAGCTGCACCTCCAAGTAGACCCACGTCTTTGCTTGTCATTTGGTGGGCCTGTGGGCCCCAGATCGCAGAAAATACGACAACCCGAACTTTTGCGAGAAGAGGGTTTGTTAAAGAAAATTCGGAAAGATAACATCTGGAAGCTCGTTGATCAACGTTTGTCCATCACGTCCCAACATTGCTTGACTAGAAATAGCGGACTGAGTCCAATGATATTTGCAAAGAAACATGCTTGTTATGTGCGAATAGGTATTGCATGTACGTAGCTAAACGTGCGGTATGTAATATGAATGGTATGGAATTAAGTTGATAGGTAACGTGAGGTACCGGAAGGGTATTAATACTACTAAAGAGCGACGAAGGAAAATGCAGAGGTGAAAAAGGGAATGAGTGTCTTTGAAGAACTGCAACAACAGGAAAAGAAAAAACAAGAAAACAAGAAGGGACGACGACGATTATGGTAGATACAGCAACAAAAAAATTTGGATTCACAGCCTTCTTTTTGGATTCGACTTCGGCCTTCGATTCGGTTCGTTATGTTTTCATGACGACGCGTTCTTCAGTTCGTAGGAGTTCTTCGTTTAGTCCAAGAATCTCGTTTCGTGTGGTAGTTCGGCACTTTTTTGACCATCGTCTCAGCTCGTTTTGGGTCCACGAGGTCGTCCACCGACCCTCTCCAGTCGATCCAACAACCCAAACATCCTATCCATCTCCTTTTCCTTCTCGTCTTCCGACATCTCATACGACGGATCTCGATCGGTCCCGTTCAGCGGCTTAATCTCCATAACACCCACCCCATCCCATGCTATCCTCCCCGATTCCTTCGGAGGAGGAGTCGGTGCTGGAGTCATCGGCTCGCTCGTCACACCTTTACTCGCTAGAAGATCTCTCACACACCCATACCCAATTCTGCTCGACAGGACCCAAGGATCTTCCCCGCTAGTGACCCACAAGAGCTCCCCAACGCTTTCTCGGAGTTTCGCAGTCGACTGATGCGTACTCGTGAGCAGGCGGAGACACCTTCCCAAGAAATTTGGGAGCTTGTACAGTGGAGTTCCTGAGTAGAACCGGTCTGTGTCGCGTGAGTTTGAAGAGGATCCATTGTGATGGAGGGATAGGGAAGGAGGGATGACCCAGTTTGCGACGCGAATTCTCGTTCTTGAGTCGGCTTTGCAAAGCCGGGTGAGTAGCGTCACCAATGGGGAGAGAATGTCGGACAGATCGGGGGGTGGATTGGTTGTGGTCGCCGTCGCTGTCGCGTTGACGCGTGACACGGGTATGGACGCCCGTGATGATGCAGTATACGGAGATGAGTGGGACGCAGGGTTGCTCATGGTTGAACTCATAGTCGCGGTCTTCCATGATCCGTTACTCGACGTTGCGTCGGAGGTAGCACCAGCCGTAGAGGGCGAGAACTCTCCTCGAATTCGTTCTCTAACTCCCGGTGAATCAGGTTCGACACATCCAGGCATGTAATGCGCGAACGAGACTTCTAACAGATCTTGTGTCCTCTGTACCACGTCCGTTCCTTTCAGTATGGCGGCGGGTAATGGCGAAGGCGAGCGCCGATGTTTGCCGGTTGCAGCTGATAGCACCGAGAGCGCTCGGTCCAACGTGGTTTGCTTGGGCGGCGTCGTGTTTCCGGGTTTACCACTACTCGTTGGCGGGGTAATTATTGAGGGTCCGTTGAATGTCGTGGTCACGGGGGACGGTGGAGCATCGATACTGTGTCGTGAAGTTGGGGGATGTTGCGGTGGCAATCTTCCATACGAAGTTGCTGGCCTGCCAGAGCTTGTTGAGATTGCCATCGACAACGGTCGTGAGTATGACGACGAATTCGTGTGAGGTGATATTGACTGTTGTTGGGAAGAGCCTAACCAGAGTGGTAGGAGGGACTTTTCGGACACCGGGATGGCGATGAGACAGTGTAGGACGTGGGTCAATGGGGCAGCCAAAGGCGAAGGGAAAGTGGGAGGTAGGGAATGATATACATGAAGCAGAGGGGGCAGAAGTCCGTCAAGTTTTGAGGACCAACATTCATCGTCGTGTTTGGCGGGGCCCGTTCGAGTCCGTCGCCGGCCTGAGCCGGTCGTATTAGAAGACTGGTCGACGGAGATCAACTGTAAAACCGCAAACGTCAGGGAACGAAACAAGAAACATGACATATGGAAAGCGACCTTTGGATAGTGTAGGAGCAGGTTGAATGAGAATTTGAGAAGGTCCGACATGGCTTCCCGCGCTGTTTTGGCTCCCGCTAACAGTCTGACCATAATTACTTCAAGCTTGGTCGATATTATTTCGGTAATAGTATGACCCTGGCGTTTGTCTTCAACGAGCGATAGTAGAAAAGTGGAGGGGGAAGCTGTCGATAGGAAAAGGATGCGGGCCAGAACGAACACAAGTTCTGGTTCAATTGATTTCTATAAGAGAGATCAGGTTGACAGACTCGGAGGATCGTGGCCCAACGTACGTGGAGTAGTCCTACGCAAATGTCGCCTCCTCCTACTTCTTTCGACACGAATCTGTACCTTGCTTCGTCGCGCAACAGCATCGTATTGGCGATACATCTGAGTGCTTCAGAGCAAGCTTCATGATCATCCTTGAGGTTCGTCGCGATAGACAACACCATGGACAGCCCAGAGGGTGTTGAGAGGTAATCTGAGCCCCGTGGAGACTTTCCTAATGTTTTCACGGCCAGTAGAGCCTGACTTGCATCTATGATATGGCATAGTCAGTAAAGCGACTAACGCCAAAAGTAATGACTAGTCCTCTCAACCCCCGAATGATATCCACCTGATTAGGACATACCTTTCTGCGTCAATCTACTCGTTTTGGAACCCGCTGTCTTCAAATCCTTCAAAATTAGCTGAATAAGCTCTGCACGATTTGACTGCTCGATTGTGAATGGTGGCGCTAGAGAACATGAGAAAAGAAAGTTGTCGAAAACAAACTAAAAAAAGTCAAACCAAGAACGCACCATCTACGATCGCCCGCAGAACATCAGAAACCTGGGATCTCGTGGACGATGGCGATAGCAAGGAGTATGCACGGAACACGTCCGCCATATGGCAAATAATTAATACGCCAGAGTGGGAATATAGACTAGAATAAAGAAGAACGAAAGGACAAGTAACTGGGAACTGGAAGGGTAAAGGACAGAGGAGGATCGGCTAACGTTGACCAATCTAGGTTCCATGCATCTTGTTTTGTCATTTTTGAATTCGCCAATTCATGCTTATCAGCAACCTTTTGCCGCCCTTCCCGGTGGATAACCACAGCGCCGGTTCCCGGTGGCCGTCATTTTGTATAACAGCAACGGCCCCTTGCATTCTCTTGTATTCTTCACATCCTGAAACTCAGCTATCGGAGAGCTACACAGTCCGGGGTCAAACAGTGTCCCCTAACTATCTGAAATTTACTTGGAATTACTTCCTCAGTTCCTGTGTCAGGATGCGGCCAGGCGGGTGAACCCGCACCGAAATGAACGACGGAGAACGGAGGTACTAAAGCAGTCTGACTCAGTCGTTATGGATACCGTTCCCCGATCTGTCAACGCTGAGAAGTCCGAAACCGAGGGAAAAGGATGGATGAGTCGAGACTCGCGGGAGGAGCAGGGGTGGCCTCCATCAGACATACAGAAATGCTCAAGATGAAGGGTCGAGGATACTGACAAGTGAGTATTGCCCCCGCAACTCCAAATACAGTTTAAACGTCGTGTTGACTTTTGAGGGTCAGGTTGAAGGACAGACCTAATGAACCGGGTCAATCCATCCACGGGGATCGCGGTCCATCGTTCCGCCATTCGGCACTTATAACAAAACTTTGCTCAGTGCTACTTACATCGGTGGTAGTCACTAGTAACGCTATTCGCCTGATAAACCATGTTACCAGTCGGCTCGATTCTCGTAATCCGAGGCCCTGGAGAGTGTAACGTTACAACAAACCAATGTCCACTGCAGCGCTTTACTGGGAGTGAGAATTGCGCAGCCAGCTCGTGAAAGTACTGGATGGCACTCTCCCAGAATCGGGGAATGGAGCAGTAGCGACAATGGGATTGAAGTACCGTTCTACTACCTCGTTCGCGCTTTCGGTGGGAGAGGGTACTTTAGATAATACTTTGCGACTGGTTTCAAGAAGGAACACTCACTCTCCGGGCCAAGTGGTCGAACCAACCTCGCTCAGTGTACCATAGAAAAAGTCGACGAATTGCTGCTGGTCGAACTCGCAGCGGGGAGGAGCAGTTGAACAGGTTGTAGCAAGCCATTGAACCCAGTTGTTTGGAGACACGGACGGGAGGCCTTCGTGGCCCAAGTCTGCGATCACAGGATTGGCACAACCAGCTAGGCCTACAGTGGTTTCGGTCTGAGTAACCAAGACAATCAACGTCAGAAAATTGGTCGGCGGTTTCGTCGGTAGTTCGGTACTTACACCTTGGCAGGTTGCAGCTGCGAGACATGCACGGTCGTTCCAAAGGTCAGTTACACCAGCGTTGTTGACGTGGTCGAGACAAGCATCAGCCTATGAACATGGGTGAAAAGTAAAGTTTTGCACAGTAGATGGAGGGATATGAGGACGCACCAAGACGTTGCAGGCTTCGCTGAAGGTCCCCATGTAAGAGCCCTTGCGAGCTTCGTATGCCTCACACTGCTCGGGAGAAGTGTCAACAGGGACAGCATAGGCAGTCAGGGTCAAAGCAAGGATGGCGAAGAAGGAACCCGAGAGCTTCATGCTGGAAGGTGTTTCAGAGGAACGGGTGAGGAGACTCTGTAACGGCTGTTGGCCGCTTTCTTATACGTTGTATGGCCAGTTGCTGATCTGGTATTCCCGCATCGACCGCGTTGATGAGACATGCGACCCTGGCTGAGGATATAGAACTACCCTTGTAGCATCAAATAAGCCATGCGGCTCTCTAACAGGCTCAAACGGAGTAAGTGAAGGTGAGGGTCTGGAATCTGGATGGTGGTTTGCGACAAAGCGTGATCCGTGAGAACTTAGCGACGCGTCATTGAGTTGGACGCGTACATTCCACTGCCAGGTCCGTCGATCTTGTCCTCCCACATTGACCATGTCTACTCTTTCCGTTCATTCAGCAGCTCAAACCCGTCAGTAATGGTTTTCTGGACCTATACTGCGTACTCAATGGCTCTCCTCCGTCCCCAGATCAAGTGGGTCTTCTGCGGACACTAATAGCTGAAGACCCGAAACTTGCGAATGCAGTCGATGAGGTACCATCGCCGACTGTTATGCTCTAGGAGCTGGTAGGTCTGACGAGATATGAACACTTACAGGATGGGAGAACACCTTTACACTGGGCCGCGTCGTCTGGTTCGCTTGATATTGTTAGGATACTGCTGGAACATAAGGCAGAAATCGACAAGATAGATGGAAGTGGGTGGAGTCCTCTACATATCGCTGGTGTGTGATTACTTCTTCCTCACGAAGGGGAGTATTTACTTTGGGCCCGGAGCTTATAATGCAATCCAGTCAGCGCAGGGCACGAATCTGTAGTCCAGGAGCTCATTGGTTCTGGGGCAGACGTTAACAAGTGTGTTTATTCCCTCTGTGGTGACTCTCACGATTGATTCCAGTCATTTATGATCTCAGACGGAATGATAAAGGATTAACACCTCTGCAAGTGCCAATCTCTGAACACTCAATTTTTCGAGCCTTGACCTGACCTCCATGAAGGCACTACGCTGCTTCGAAATCACGGATATCTGTGCGTTCTCTATCTTGGACGCTCTGAATTCCTGATTTATCTCTCGTGACAGATAGGCAAACTTCTAATATCTCGAGGTGCAGATGTATGTTCCCGTCCTTCTGCTTCGAGCCATCCCGGGCACTCATGTAGTCTTGTAGATCAATTCGAAGGACAAAGCGAACCAGAATCCTCTTCATAGGGCAGCAACCACCGGATCAGTCGGATTTATCAAGTTGCTCTTGGAAGGAAATCCCTCAGGGCAACCTCCAGTCAAGACGAGACTCAATACTCAAGATCGAATTGGTACGTACTCACCGGGTTCAGCTCTGGATTGTGATGGTGAACTGAGAATAGGAAATACGCCTCTTCATCTGGCCATGGAGTCTGCTCATGCAGAGGCCGCGGTGGTTCTCATTGAGGCTGGAGCTGATCGGGAACGGGTGGGTAGTCTCTTTGCTTTCCTTACCTTACATACCTCTTTCTGACTAGACATTGACTCTCCCAGCTCAACCAAGATGGCGAGGCACCTGAAGATGTTGAAGGAGTCGGCGGTATCGAGCAACGAAGGGCGAAACAGTTTGTCGTTGATAACTGTGGGAGGCCATAATAATCCAGGTCAAACGGAGATTATGGTGTTTTGTATTGTAAACCTAAGATGTATCTTCTGCCTTCGAACGCGTTGATTCTCGAAGCCTTTGAGCGAGTTCTACGAAGTAGGTGTTGGGTTACTGACAAGCGGCGAGTGCTCGAGCGCGCTAGTACGAGTTTGCAACTTTTTGTAATTACGTAAATCTCACTAGTTTTCTTCCCTCCACAACCCTCGGACCGCGTCCTTTATGTCTGCGTCTCTCTTCTCTGTCAATGCCTCGCGACAGACCGTCCTGAGGGTCCAAAACACCTCTGTACGATGCTACGCACGTAAAGTCGAAGCCGGAATGGACCCCAGAAGGACAAATCTTCACCGAGCTCTGTATCCCGGAAACATGCGAAACCGTCCCACACCCACCGGAACCTGGCGACCCAACGTCGGAGACACGGTACAGCGCGCGATACCTTCGGTGCAGGCGCACGAAACGATAGAACGAGCATGGCTGCTTCACCGTCGACATGTTAGAAAAAGGAGAGAAGAGGAGTTGGAGAGGAAGTTCAACTGTATGAAGCAGGCGATGGATGAATTGGCGAAGATTGACAGCCATCTCTACTACGAGGCCAACAAACCTTCAGATCCTAGGGTGAGAGCTCCGGAGGACCAGAAGGTGATGAAGAGTATGAAGGCACCTGAAGCGAGGGCGTATGATGCTAGGGTTCGTGGTCTGTTCCCGAGAGAGATGAGGATACCTACAGATACTCCGTCGCGTAACGGGTGGAACTATGATTACAACCCAGTCAAGAGGCCCATTTAAGGTGAGCATCAGCACGAACACAGTCGCGTAGAGGCACTGAGATTGGTTTGCAGCCTTGGAATGCTCATAGACACCTCAATTTGCATGTTTCGTTGCCGACTACACCCTCGTTCACTCGCTCTCCTAGAGAGCAATTTCGCAAAGTATCGTAGAAAAGTCTTGACTTAGAAATAATAGGATGTTACTTGTCCAGCACGTAGGCTGCTCATGTCTTCCAGAATCTTCACTGCAATCTTCAGTAGGACGACTTGGCCCGTTGATGTGTTCAATATCTCTCTAGTGTCATTGAGTTTGTCGCAGAGCAAAACTCGTTAGATTCGAGAGTCAAGACGGTGTCCACTGTTGGCACCGGACGAGCGCTCGTGTCAGACCAGTGCATGTGATCGAACGCGAGTCCACACTTGTCCATAACCACCACCACCAACCACATCGACTGAGCTGGAATCTCGCACCTTTTAACATAGGAAAGTAACCGAAAGCCCACCATGGATGACGATGATGCCGATTATATGCAAGGAAGCGACGATGAGGTTCGTGTATCGTGTGTCGTGTATCACCAAAGGTAGCTCGTTCAATATCGACTTTGAAATTCAATCAGGACTACGGCTTCGACTATTCTGACGGAGACGATGGCGAGGAAGGAAGCGTGGATATGGAGAACATGTACTACAAAGCCAAATGTGAGATGGGAAGATGACATCGACGATGAACCTATCGCTAACGCGTAGTACGTCCACAGCAAAGAAGGAGGACAATCCAGAGGACGCACTCAAAGAATTCCGAGCAATAGTGGAGAAGGAAGCTGAAAAGGGTGACTGGTGCGCTTGCAGAAACTCCATTCTGGTGTCACTGAACCTGACTTGCTCGTAGGGGATTCAAAGCACTAAAACAATCAACGAAACTGCTTTTCCTTACACTACATCGACCCAACGACGCGCTAGAGACGTACACGCAGCTTCTAACTTACACAAAATCCGCCGTTACGAGGAATTACTCTGAGAAGACTATCAATGGCATTCTTGATTACGTTGGAGGTGGAAAGGGTGGCCCCGTAGAAGTCGATACCCTGGAGAAGTTTTATCAGGTCACGAAGCAGGCCTTGGTAGATGCGAAGAACGAGGTACTCATCCTGACGATTCTACATAGAGTTTACTCACAAAAATGTCTCCCATGTAGCGTTTATCTGCCAAGACCAACCTCAAGCTAGCAAAGCTGTGGCTAGACCGAAAAGAGTATAATCGGTTATCAAGAGTGCGTCGCCCGTGGCTCCATAGTCCCTTTTTCTGACATTTCTCTAGCTTATTCGAGACCTCCATGCGGCCACCGGACCTGCAGGAGACGGAGATGACCAGTCCCAACGTGGTACTCAACTTCTTGAAATATACGCTCTGGAGATCCAGATGTATAACGAAACAAGAAACTTCAAGAAGCTCAAGGTTGGTGTGTTCCTTCGAGAACGTGTGCAGCTCTGATCTCATTGTCGGTGAAGGAAATCTACAACGCCACAAACAATGTGCGGTCTGCAATTCCCCACCCGCGAATCATGGGTGTTATCAAGGAATGTGGTGGGAAGATGTGGATGGGAGAACGTGAGTTTTGTGTACCACGTCTTTTTTGCCAGCCTGAATGGCCCGTTGCAGGACAATGGAATCGGGCGAGTGAGGACTTCTTCGAATCGTTCCGCAACTACGATGAGGCTGGGTCGCCGCAGAGAATTCAAGTGCTGAAGTATCTCGTGCTGGCGAACATGCTCACCGGAAGTGAGGTCAATCCGTTCGACAGTCAAGAAACGAAGCCGTGAGTAGTCGAATTGTGTTTTTCCCTGTCCTCGGTCCCATTTACCACGATCGATTAGGTACAAGAATGACCCTCAAATCAAAGCAATGACAGACCTGGTCGATGCCTATCAGCGAAGAGAGGTTCACTCTGCGGAGAGAATCTTGCGAGGTACGGGACGCCCAGCACTTGCATTTGCTGAATATCCGTCCTTATGAGGGTGATTTTCCAGATAATCAGTCAACGATTATGAGCGATGCTTTCATCCGCTCCTACATCGGTGAACTACTTCGCAGTCTGCGCACCCAATACCTGATCGACTTGATCAAACCGTACACGAGACTCGAGTTATCATTCCTTGCCAAGGTATTTAATACCTTTGTCCATGGCAAGCAGTTGTCAACTAATGATGTATTTCATCGAATAGCAACTGAATGTCCAGGTACAGGAGGTCGAAGATTTACTCATAGGGTTGATCCTTGAAGGGAAAGTTGAGGGTAGAATCGATCAGGTCGGAATGAGGCTGGAGCTCGACCGAACGTATGTGGATTTCTTTTTACGCTTTCCCGTCGCTTTCTCGTACAATTCTAACGACCTCCCTCGTCATAGACAAAGCCTGGAGAAGAAGCGGTATGCTGCCTTGCAGAAATGGACGGACGCTCTTGACAGTGTCCATAGTGCTGTCATCGGCAAGAGCAGTCAGTCAAGAGGTGACCCTTCGGGAATGGCCGCTGATGCTTTCGCGATGCGAGACGACAGGTGGTGATTCGGTTTCTTGATGCTGTTTTTTGAATGATCATCCTCGTGTAAATGCTTTATCCCTTCAATTCAATTGTACGATTACCGCACTCTTATTGGTATCGAGATCATAGGTCCGTAGTGGAGTGAAGAGGAGTATAGGTTGCATAAATACTCGCTTAGTGGTTCCGAAGAATTCGAAGTACTTCGACCCCACACGATCTTGTGATTTGACGGATCGGAGGGCATGTTTTTTCTGGCAGCTGGCTGGTGAGCTCCTGCAAGGATTGTGTGATATTGTGTGCTTGTTTCGACTGAAGAAGACGTGTGAGCCGCAGGCCTATGAGACCCTTATGCGTAGAAATCGGGGTGATCGCGGACATGAACTTTGCCAGGTTGATGCCAGGAGGAATGCCCAAAGATGCCTGCCTTTTTTGACTTGCCTTGAGGAGGTTAGCCGCTTGCGAGATATTCCCACGTGGGACCTTCCAATTGACACTCGCATGTCGAGATTATACCCGCCTAGGGCCTCCATTTGGCTCCTCCATCTCCTTGCATGACGGTTCGATAACTCCCAACATCAGCGATGAACTCTCCCCAAGTCTCTTCACCAGTTCTTTCATCGTTCTCGGGGCCAGCATCTAGATCGAGGAGCAGCACAAAGTTGGCCGACGACATCACTTCATTAACATCCTTCAATCCGTTCTCAGAGGAAGATGAGAACGACCAATCTTCATATACGCTTGTTACATCTCTCTTCTCGAGGGTGAAGAACACATTCTCTGCACCGTTGTCGTCTGCAGTGGCAGCGGCATCCAACAATACGACCTCCAATGCTGTTAACGGGAACAATAACACCAATGCGGCAGCAACGAACGAACCGAGAAGACCACCATATACGACTCAGACACCCTCCAGCTCATCTAGAAACTCGACTGGAGAACGACCCAACTCTCTAGCAACCGTTAACAACCCGAATCCAGCGCCGCCTCTGGTTTCGCTGACACCGGCTCAGCCTGAAGTGCCGACATACAATGTCGAATACGATAGGTCACCATCTCGGACCGGAATGCTATATTCAGAGTCCTCTCCGGACGGTGGTATCTTTGGAAACACCATACCAGGTTTTCCCATCCAGGATGACGCAAGAAGTATCAAGACGAGTACAGGAAGCTTGCATAGGTCCGGATCTGTGTCCAAAGTTATAAGAAGGATTCGTGGCGAAGGTGCGTTGCCTATCACTCGAGTGCGCGCTGTCTCTGACACATGCATTTACAAAGGTCTCTCTCGAGATTATTGGATGGATGACGAGAACGCTAAAGAATGTTACGATTGCAAGAGTGTTTTCACGACCTGGAGACGAAAACATCACTGTCGAATCTGTGGTACAGGAATTCTCTACGTGTAAGCTGCCGTTGTAACTCACAATCACTCTCAGGACAAATATTCTGTTCGCGATGTGCTTCGAATATCATCAAAGGCTCGCGTTTTGGACACGAAGGGATGGTTCGCGTGTGTAACCTTTGTGTCGAGAAGCTCGCGAAAGTTGACGACGACGACGACGATGACCGCCGGTCGGTCATCTCTTCCGTTACATTCCCTGCACACCAATTCAGCTCGGATTCGCTGAACCTAGCACATCATCCACAATCCCCATTCGCCGCCTCCCAACTCTTCGGTCGAGACGAACCCTTCAACCTGTACTCTATCGCAGAGACGAAACGACCGATATCAGGATCTGACGATAGCGGGTTCGGATCCAGACCCCATACTCCCTTCAATTTCTACCAAGATAGGAACGATCCCGTCTGGGAACACGAAGCAGGCGATAATCCCGCACCTTTCCGCAGGGCACTCTCTGACGACGAAAAGGACATCAACAATCTCCCGACCACATTCGCAGATGACTCCCCCACCGCTCCTGGCTCTAAAACCCCTATCGAGTTTCCGAGCATGAAGCCCTCGAACGGGGACGCAACAAGTTCTATTCAGTTTCCGACGGGATCACCTGAACGTGGACCGGATAGTGCCTGGCCGAGTGAGCTTGGCCCGCATTTTGATTTTGACGCTGCGACACCCTTCATACGGAGTCGTGTTCAGAGCAGGCTCGACAACATCTTCTCTGGAGAACCAGGATGGAGGACGCGTCGAGAGAGTACAGCGTAAGTTCATCAGGAATTTCGGTTCAGTCATGTCTCATCTCCGTGTTCAGCTATGCCCAGGAATTGAACCTTACGTCCATGCTCCATCTCAAGATCATGCTACGGCAAATGCTGAGCAGCGAAAATATACCGAATATGAAGGAGTGGGAAGACACGCTGCTCAAGCTCGCTCTTCGCATCGCACGTGAACTCACCTTTACTGCGTCCCATCGCCAAGGCGAAGATATGGACGTTCGCCGTTACGTGAAGATCAAGAAGGTCCCCGGGGGCTCACCCCAGGACTCGGAATACGTCGATGGCGCCGTGATCACCAAGAACGTTGCCCATAAGCAGATGTCTCGCTCTCAGAAGAATCCTCGCGTGATGCTCGTCACATTCCCGCTGGAGTTCTCTCGAGTTGAAGGGCAGTATATGCATTTTGGGCAGATTGTTCGGCAAGAGAAGGAGTACCTAGGAAACTTGTCTGCACGGATAGCCGCACTGAGGCCCCATGTCATCTTGGTGGAGAAGTCGGTATCGAGGATAGCGCTGGAGTCTTTGTTGAACTACAACATCGCCGTAGCTCGGACGGTACGGCCTTCGGCCATTCAGCTCATCGCCAGGATGACACAGGCGGATGTGTTCTCGTCTATGGATAAATTGGCTTTGGAGCCCCGTTTGGGACACTGTCAAAGGTTCCGTGTACAGACCTTCGATCACCCGCTTATACCAGGTCGACGGAAGACGTTCATGAGGTTTGAGGGCTGTAGTCGTGATATGGGGTGCACTATCATCCTTCGGGGCGAGAACATCGACACGTTGAAGAGGATCAAGAAGGTCACGCGTTTCTTGACCTTCATAGTCAGGAACTTGAAGCTCGAGACACACCTCTGGAAGGATTCCGTCATTACCTTGCCCTCTTTCAACGCTGACGCTGTCCCGGTGACTCCTGGTCGCCTTACCATCTCTACCACGGCACTCAACGGTGTCCCCACCTATCCCTCTAGCCTTTCGACACCGTCCCTCATGACTGCATATTCGGCAGCTAGGGTCCCTACTCCAGCAGTGGTCGAACTTCGTACTTCATCGGCGATGACCGATGAAGTCAGTGAGGACGATTTACCTGACGAGGAGGCTCAATCCTTGAAACTTTCTAAACGCATTGATCAGTCACTAGAACCGTACCTTCATACCTTCCTATCTGTATCAGCCACGCTACGATTCCCACCCCCTTACCCCATCATGCGGATGAAAGAGTTGGATGGAGAGCTGAGCGCTGCGAAACGAGCCTGGGAGGATGAGATAATCCAACGGGAGGAAAGGTCTTCCAAGCATACCCGCGACGAGACCATCACCTCAGCTTCTCAGCTAACGGTCACAGAATTCACGGCGGCGGACCGTACCGAAACGCTAAATACGCCCACACATCTTGTCGAGGACGAGGGCGACATCAAAGCACAGATAGAGGCCCTTCCCCAAGTCAACTTCCCAAACACCCCTTCCCTTCCACCTTCGCCTTACAAACTGGAGGAGTCCAGCGGTTATTTCTCGTTCCAGCCCAACCCGAATTCCGGCAATATGGTTGTAACTCCAGGCCCAATGTATCCCGTCTCTGTTATGGGGAGTCTGGTCATAGAACAGATACCTCTGAAAACGGTAGAGGACATCTCTGCGGAGAGCAATTACGGTCTAGTGAAATGGAAGCACGAGGAGTTTCGACGTATATGGGAGTGGTACCTTCGGAAGAACCACGACGACTTCGTGGTGGAGAAATATCAATGCATCAGCTTGGTGGAGTATACCGTCCCCATTGCCGATTTTGGAGAACATCGCGCTTGCTTCCCTCCCCGTTTGACGTATATCACTTTCTACGGAGAAAACGATTGCACTTTGGGACAGTTCATTGAGAAGACCATCACGGACACTCTGAGTAACTTCCTGGATCCTAAAGCTATCTGTACCGGGAAAGGCTGTGACCAATCCCTTGCACGCCACTGCAAAGTCTTTGTTCATAACGAGACGAGACTCTTTGTTGCTGTCGAGGGGTGGGATGGCCAGTTCGTTGGGCGTGCGCTTCCATTCCCAGCTCCAGACCTCATCACTACTTGGAGTGCTTGCCGCGTCTGCGGGTCAGCTACGCCGTTCATCCCCGTGTCAGAGGAGATGCAGAGGTACTCGTTTGCCAAGTTTTTGGAGCTTCATTTCTATCCTGCCGACGTGAAGCTCGTTCAGGGGGCTGGGTGTCAGCACAACATCTATCAGCATCATATCAGGTACTTCGCATCGAGGGGTATGACGGTCCGCTTTCAAACGGATCCCATCACCCTGCACGAAGTCATCTATCCTCCGTTCCGCATTCGCATTCGCCCCGAGGTGCAGCTAGAAATGAAGAACAACGACTACCAACGTCTCCGTCTCCGAAACCTGCAGTGGTACTCTGGCTTAGTTGATGATTTGAAGCTCATCAGCATCGAAGCTGCGATAGGTGATGAGAAGCACGACGCCGCCTTGCTGGCCTCGATCAATATTCTAATAGCTCGAGCAGAGATAGAACGACAGGATGTCGACAAGCTCATCAATCAGGTCTACAAAGATTCGGCACCCACAGATACGCTGGCCTTGAACCAGGTCAGGGCGACCGTGCAAGACAAGATCGTAGCGTGGCAGCAGGACTTCGACCGACTCCCGAAACCCAAGCCAGTAAATAACCTTGACCGAAACAGCAAGCGTGCGTCAGCGTTTGGATCTGTCCGTGCGATGTGGCCGAGGAGATATGACTTGTCGGGCGCTTTTGACCAATATCACCTTCCATCAACCAGCGTTTCTGAGGCTGAAGAAGGACCACTCGCGATGCGAAGAGTTACGGGAGACTCATTCACGTCTTCAGCGTCGGACGCTTCGGAACCGGAGCCCGACACGGAAGCTAAGCGCCCGAAGCCGGAGGAGGAGCCGATCACGGACAAGCCTCCAACCGATAGCCCGGAGGAGTATAGGGATACTAGACGAGCCAAACGTGAAGATAACTCAGAGGCAAAGCCTGAGAAGGAGGGAAAATTAGACTCGGACGGAGACTCTGACTCGACGATCGGAGCAGGTCGGGAAACTGGGAATCAAGAAGAGGCGTCTAATAACGACAAGGTAAATATATCATCACTCATGGCCGTGATGTGCAATCCTGATATGATCTTCGGTAAGACTGGACCTCCCCTTCCAAAAATGTCCAGACTGCCGCGAAGGACTGCAAACCAAACAAGTGTAGCTGAGCTCGTGAGGAAGTACCAAGACTTCCTTCCCGCGCAAGGCGTACATGAGCTCGCAAAAACAGCGTTCCCGCCACACTTAATTGTATCTGAAAGTGAACAAGAGTATCCCTCTCCCATCCAGCACCGTAATGCTCCTCGGCACAAGATGAAACACCGTCAAATCGTTCGGAAAGGCTCCACATCTGACTTCGAGCAGGGCTACGCGGCGAACGTTGCTCCACGGCACTTGACTCACTCGCGACGTTCCCTTGCACATGCACAAGCGACAAACAATAACCGTCTGGCGGGTCCTTCGCTGCGCACCGTCGTTGCAGACTCCGACGAATCTTCACGAAGACCATCTCCGGAGAAGAAATCGTCAGGAGGTAAGGGGAAAGAGCGACGGCCCAGTCGACCCTCATCCCCCAATCCCGGGGGAAAGCCTTCTGCTGTAATAGCCAAGGGGCCGAAGCCTCGGATACCGTCACGAACTATCGAAAAAACCCCAGCCCGTCCGCCTGCTGCTTCGAGTTCTCGATCTGCTTTCCGCAGACCTCCTACTGCCACCGGAGGCAAGGTTTCCAATATTGCCAAGCACTTTGAACGCCTCGGACGTGATACAGAGCGCTCCAAAAGCCGTTACAACATCATTCGAGGACGCCGTGCTCGACCTGTAGCATCGGCCAAAGCAAAAGTAGAGGTCCTTGACAGTGTACATGATGCCATCAAGGATGAGAGTGAATGCTCAGATTCATCCAGTGAAGCCGATGACGAAGGAGGTGGTGACGACGAAAGAAAGACGGTGCCCGAGTTGATCAAAGAAACTGAATCCCCGCAGGAGGCCACCACTGCTCCTCCAGTAGCACCTGATGTTGCGGTGGAGGCGCCAACACCTGTTCCCGATTCTAACACAGAGACAGAGGCTCAGGCGGTACCCCCAGAGTCTATCGACGTCCCAACTTCCCCTCTACCACCTTTGCCTAATCCTCTACCTCCATCGCCCTTCCTAGGCCCATCAAAACCGGAACAGTCAGACACGGAAATCCCCACCGGCACTGAGCGTCACTCGATATTAAAAGCCTTGTCAGGACTCTGGATGCAGCCCCCACCTAGCTCGAGAAACTCTTTGGAGAATGACGAACTCATGATGGACCCAGAGCACATATTCCGGGACTCATCTATGGTTGTTCGTACCGATGAGCCCACCTCGATCATAGCATTGGCCCTCAAGTACGTCTCTTTTGTTTTGTCGACTCCGTAGCGCGCCTTCATGCTAACTTCGTATAATCAAAGCTCGCCCCAATACCGAGACATGCTCGCCAAATCTCGCGCTGATAAACGAACGAATCGAGAGGCACGACTGACAGAGGGAGAAGCATTCATGCCCGATGACCGATCAGTCGCGGACTCAACGTCAACTTGGGGAGTCGTGAATGTTGAGACCTCTGAGAATGCTGACCCAACGGAAGACCTGAGGGTGCCCTCGTCAAAGTTACCTTGGGCTATCAGTGAGTTCCGTTGCAGTCTTCTTCAACTTCGTCGTTACTGACGACTGTCCTAGCTTTTGAGAGTGGTGGGCTGATCATCAGCTGCACCGTCTTGTATCCAGAACAATTTGATGCTCTGCGCCGGACATATGATTGTGAACGGAGCATGATTGAGTCGCTTTCGAGGTGTGTCAAGTGGAACGCTACCGGTGGCAAGTCAGGTTCCGCGTTCCTCAAGACAGGAGGTGAGTATATTCCGATCATACACCGACCGCCTACCATCTAATCGACTTCAGATGATCGGTTCATTGCCAAGGAACTTTCGCGGCCTGAACTACAGACCATGGAAACATTTGCGCCCGCCTACTTTGATTACATGTCATCGTCCGTCTCATCCAACGTATGTCGTACCATTATGTCTACGTTCCGGTTACTTATGATCACTACAGCGTCCGACATTACTCGCCAAAGTCTTCGGCTGTTATAAATTGACCTTCAGGAAGACCGAGGAGAATGAACGTGGCCACGCAAAGGTGAAGTCCACGCAAATGAACTTGTTGGTCATGGAGAACCTTTTCTACGATCGACGTTTCTCCAAGGTATCGATTACCTACTTGCTTTGACATTGTGCGATCCTAATTGTTGTGATAGATTTACGACTTGAAAGGTTCCACCCGCAATCGTCATGTTCAGTCAACTGGAAGAGAGAACGAGGTTCTTTTGGACGAAAATCTGGTGCAAAGTACGATACTTTGCTGTTGCCTATTGCTACTGAACTGATCCTGCCATTCCAGCTGCCCACCGAGTGCCCTTCTACCTGCGAGAACATTCCAAACGAATTCTTCGCGGAGCCTTGTACAACGACAGCAAGTTCCTTGCCGACATAAATGTGATGGACTACTCGTTAGTTTGCGGGGTACGTTTTTCTTTTGATGCGATCCAGCAACAGCTAGTGACGCTCTGTTGCAGGTGGATAGTCGGAATAACGAACTGGTCGTCGGCATTGTTGGTGAGTGAAAACCCTTGCCTGCTGCGGTGTAGTCGACTGACATCGGTGTCAGATTATATTCGAACTTACACTTGGGATAAAAAGCTAGAAAGCTGGGTCAAAGAGTCCGCTTTCATGGGTGGCGGTAGAGGAGAGCCTACGATCGTGAGTCCTAAGCAATACAGGCAGAGGTTTATCAGCGCGATGGAGCGGTATTTCCCATTGGTGAGATTCCTTTGACAAGCATATGTCTATCTTTGTTCACCCTCTACCATTAGGTACCGGATCGTTGGATGAAGCAGAAGGATACTCCGGAAGAGGACCCTAATAGTTTGTCTGAGCTGTGGCCAGACTGGTAATTTGTACTCGACTTTCATTAACTGTACGATATTTGGATGCATATTCTTTATTACTCATAGCATTATCATACTCTGTATCAACTTACTTACATGTATACGACAATATTCAGGTTCTTTTGTTCGGTTCGCAAACACTACGAGGTTGCTATCACCTAGACTGAGATGCCCGCGTTCTGAAGTTCCCATCTTCCACCACATGGCACCTCTCCAATCAAGCATGCTATACAACTCCTGCTGATACAAAAAACAACTTTGAGGGAGCCTCCTATTCGCTCTTTGGTAATTCTGTACTGGCAAGAAAATAAATATTGAGACCCGTAGGTCTACCACTCCGGAAAAGCGTGTCATCCTTGTGCAGGGGCCATGCTAATCTTCTCTGTATTGTTCCAATTTGTAATATGTCATCCCGAAGGAGACATAAGTACTCTGCCCAACCTCCGTACTGGTTCTAACGTTTCTGGTTGCGTTGCAAGGACATGAAGGGGCGCTAAGGCCGCATATCAGCGAAAAGGCGCTGGAGGCTGTGGTGTGTCACATCACGGTCACGGACCAAGCCCTGGGGTGCGATCGGATTCAGATTGATGATCCTGGTCCTTGGAAGTTTTGTTACGAGTCCGCAGAAAGGTAGAAACCTCTGTGGCTGGGAGAAAGCGGTCGAGGGAGGGTTTGGTGGCCGTGGGAGCAGTGTTGGAGGGGCGGCGCCTCTCGGTGTCCTGCCCTTGTGCAGAGGCGGCGTCAGGGCACCAGCCTTTTAGCCGAGCCGCTGCCTAGGTGCCTTTGACCAGCTCGGTTGGCCATCGGTTGGCCATTAGCGCCGATGACGTCGCCTTGGCGCTTGAAAGAGGTTTCTCACAGTTCCTCACCAACAACTCGGTCCACAGTCCGTTCACCGGAAAATCACGTGAAGGCCAAAGTCAGTGGTGCCCTTCCGGTGCCTTTGATTTCGGGCACCGCCTTGCTGCCCTTTCAAACGGGCGGTGGAATTCCACCGCCCCCCACAACACTGCGTGGGAGTGCCAGCTGACCCGTGTGAACTGATAGCTCAAATAGTTAGCTTCTCTTTGCAGTGATTACTAATCTGATTAGCGCGGTAGGGATCCTAGCAGCTTCGTACTTCCGCCGTTGTACTTCCACCGGCGCTCCCTTTTGGGGGCAAGTGCAATGTTTGCCGCGTCCCATTCTTCCTGGCCCCCCACTGCCGTTTCCTTTTCCTTTTCCATCTCCTCAAACCTACAGCCTACTCTTCTTCTCGGTGGCTTACCCATATTTCACAAAACATGTCCTCAGGTGACCTCAAGAATAAGCCCACAACCAGAAGAGGCACTCGCAGCTCGACTTCGTTGAGACAAGTGAGCGTTATCAGTGTCGATATACAACTCAACGAACTGACGTTGTGACTCCGCCTCCCCAGTCCTCTTCCGATCTAACATCAAATGTACTTAGTAGCTCTCAAACAGGTCCTCCTACCGGGTTGGTAAGTTTCTGAGGATTATGCTTCGTGTGTTGTGCTAAATTCTGTACCCTGGCTAGTCAATTCCTGTATCCAAGAACATCTCTGGAGAGTTAAAGAACGAAGATACAGCTGCAGCGGTGAGGAATCATCACACCGGACCGCGAGCCCTTCTTCCATCTGATGGGGATCGACCAGATCTCGGAGGCAACACCGTTCGACGAAGATGGAAAACGACCAGTAGAGGGAAATGGGTCTAAAACGGTGAGACATCTCGTTTGATTCAACCGTAGTCAACTGAGCTCTCGTAGAATCTAGAGACGAAGACGAATAACCAACCGGACAGCCATAAACCTGTGAGAAATGTAAACGAAACCCAGGTCAGTACTCGAAGTCAACTAAGAACCACGTTTCGAGACTGATTCATGAATCCAGTTTTCTGAGAAACCTACTCTAGAAGCATCATGGGAGGCGATCGAAAAGGAAATGCGGTCACTTGAAGAGGGTTGTAGGGGAGGGTGGAAAGATGACATTGACACCCTGCTGGTCTTTGTATGAGTCCTGCTTCGCTGACCTCCTACGATATCTGAGCCCTTCTTGTTAGGCCGGTTTGTTCTCGGCGGTTGTCACTGGGTTTCTCGTTGAATCATATCAGTGGCTGGAGGAAGCGCCAGAGGACACCACTGTAGCCCTTCTCAGGCAGATCTCGCAGCAGATGGCTAGCACTAGCGCAACGCTACCTCTCCCACCGTTCAAACCGACATCATCCGCTGTCAGAATCAATGTCCTCTGGTTTTTGAGCCTCACCATCGGACTAGTCGTTGCCTTGATTGGTCTGCTGTGTAAGCAGTGGATTCGAGAGCTTCGACGACCTACCCACACGCGCTCACCGAGCGCCGATGTGGCGCTTATCCTCCTCCAAACTTGGAGTGTCCGCGAGTGGCATGTCAAAACTATCGTCATTTCTCTTCCGATGCTTCTTGAACTTGCTCTCTTCCTCTTCTTCGCGGGGCTTTTGGATCTTCTGCACACTCGACATCCAGCACCATTCGTTGCTGTGATGGTTGTCGTTATATTGACCGGGCTCTTCTATCTCGTCACCACCCTCATTCCGACGGCTGATTTCATCAAGAAAGTATTCCACCAAATATCAACCTTCGAGGATGATTGCCGTTTCCCCGTCGTCGACAATATCATGACACAACCCGCTATGGAAGATACATGCCCTTATAAATCTCCTCAGGCATGGGCCGTATTCATGAGCTTTGGGTGGATGTCTTCTCATATCCCGGGCATCATGCGCGCTCTGTACTCGTTATGTGTCATGTATTACCCCCCCAAGCATGACGAGGCACCACAGCCCCGATTCGAGAAATGGAAGGAAACTTTCCACGAGATCATATGGTACATCGATGAATGGCCCGACTTACTTCGTACCCTCCAATGGTCAGACAAGGGGTTCACTCCTTCACGTCAGGAGCTCAAGGCTCTTCGCTGGTTTGCCGGCGTGTACCATGACAGCCCCGCAATAATGCCATATTTACGGACCATCCTAGAATCTATGCCTTTGAGCCTTGTCATGCCAGCTGTCTTCAGTCATTGGTCCTACCTTCCAGACAGGCAATGGGACATAGGTGACATTGATGCGGCGCTGCGAATGGTTAGGACAGATCTGACCGTTGATGACCACCTATCATACGCCAAAGCCGACCTCTTGAACAATATGTGGGGGGAAGACAGCTCGTATAACCAGTTCCTTCGTTGGACCCACGTATGCATGAATATTGGGGACCCGGCCCAAACCACGGTGCACGTTCCAGATCCACCGCTTGGTGCTCACCTCCCTTTTAGTAGGATTGATAACCTTCTGAAGGACCCAGACAGCTCTCCAGATGGTCCTCGAGCCCTCGGCACTCGTCTTTGGAGCACTTTCATGGAGATTGCAAGGAATGCCTCACGTGAAGAAGCGTGCTGGGGAGCTTTGATGCAGGATTTAGCTCAGTACATCGTCACTTGTTCCCCGGATTACACTTTTCATGGAAAGTCCGCGACGACCACTGCTTCGCCATTTGTGGAGTCCGTGGAAGGCCTCGAATTCCTGACCCAAATGCATAAAATCGCGCTCCATCGCGACATGAAGTTTTTGATTTCCGCCGACAGGAATATGCACTGGATTGGGGCAATGGATATCGTACGACACGTTCATCGATTGCCTGAAGACCACTTTCCGCCTATTCCCAGTCTATTCCCCCTTTCACTTCGCACATTGCATAGGACTTTGACTAGTCTATCTTCAACAGACCATGATCTCGACTTTGGATACCTCAACACCTGTATGGGTCATTGGGATAATGCACGAACACCCGCCCGATCACAGCTAGTGGCGATTCTTTCAGGACACATCAACGACTATCCAAAATCGGCTACCCGACCTCGTACCTTTTCTGAGCCCTCGACCATTTCTCCACTTGTAATGTCTCCGGTAGGGCTGAATTTCGTAGCTTTTGTGAATGCTCGACTGGTGAAGGAACGGGAAACTTACGATTGGCTTGGAGATGAGAGTCGAGCAGCGTGGAGCAAGGCTGTGGAGCGCGTTAGAGCAGCTCGTCCGGAGTTGCCACCAGACTTTTTCCTGCCTATTTCTCATGAAGGGATTGATCTACCTCCCTCCGAGCACCAGCCACTGCAAGGCGCAGTCACTGAAGTTCAAATCACCGATCCCATTTCACCCGGTCCAGAGGATGGCGGAGGGGGAAGTGAAGACGGTAACGAGACGCCTGGTCGGCCAACCGCTTCCGGGCTATCTCCAGGATTTGGGCAGGACGAAGCTGCGCTCGACAATAAGGATGCCGCTATCAACATCGAAGAAGCCATTCCGATGGAAACACTCGTGGTTCGCAGCCCAGATGAGAATCAGACAAACGGAGGGATGGAGCTTGGAGGGATGGAGCTTGGAGGTCCTGAGGCAGATAAGAACGTATAGACATTCTTGACTCCTTCACGATATTCGGGGCAAAACCTGGAAACGCGCGAGCAACATTCACGGAGATCGAGTTCTTCGCATTGACGCTCTCACAGACGTAAACTAGTTGTGTACATCAAATCAAATATACTACCGGCAAAGCCATCCCGAGAGTGACCTTAGCAGGTTTTTCCTGCAGCGAATATGTAAGTGCCCAGCACACAAAGCTTCGCGGAAACATACCCTCGACATTGTCAATGACGCGTATCCCGGGAGTTGAAGCGGTCTTGCCTTTGCTGTCACGAACAGACAGGGTGACAGCGGTCCCTGGAGGATGGATTAGACATACTAAACATCAAGGGAACTTGTCTCCATAGGTCTTACCGGCAGCAGCGAGTACTAAATATCTGTAGTTGGTAGTGTTGAGGTTGGGCACCGTTATGAGAGGGGTTGTGCTGGGAGGGGCAGTAGCGCTGCATTGCGAGTGGAACATTAGGTTAGTCCCCGTCGAAGGAAACGGACGAACGAGTTGCATACGTCTAAGAGTAAGAATGACCCACGAATCCATTCATCCTCAATTCTGCATCAAGTTGATGGATACAATAGACTTACGAATGTGTAAGGAGCTGAGGAGTAGTAGGGTTAACAGCTCATGTTCATGTTTCATGGAGGTACATGGGATGACTTACGTTCTCCTCCTGCCCACGCTATCCCGTTCTCTACGCATCGGGTAAGGACGAATCTATCAAAGAGAATCGTCATTTTCTCCATCGCTATCGAGCGAAAAAGTGAACGCTGAGAGCGGCATACGGTCGAGCGATGGAGATTTGTGCTTGTGCAACGGCGGCAAGAGAAGCAGCGAGTCCAAGAGCGAGAAGTTTCATGATGTTAAATGTGAAGGTAAGGTTCAGCAACTGCTTATATGGTGTATTTATATATCTTGTGCTCGAGATAGGTTTGTCGTAAAGGATTTGAGGCGCTGAACTAAGCATTTACGTTGGGGTTTGCAATCGAGCTAAAACCAGTAGTGGAGCTATACTAGTACGAAACTTGGAGAACATTGTAAGATACAGGTTTCCAGGTCTTGGGGAGGAGCTCTTGTTCGCATCAGCATCGATATGATGAACGGGAATTGAAGAGAAAAGCTTTGGGCGCATCAGCAACGGCGGTGGCGTTGTCCTACAGGTTGCAAGGCTCCATGCCTCGTGTACCGATGTGGACCACCCGATTAAGGCGAGAGCCTGGAGAATATGGGGTTTTGAAACTTGAAACTTGAGAGATTGTTGAAATAGCAACCATGTACCATCAGACTGCACTGCAGTCGCCCTCAAGGTAATCTCGCCTATTCTGACATGAGCGCATCGAGAAAGGACTATTCAAGTGTATTCTGGGGCCAAATTGAAACCGCTTCGGAGAGGTAGAGGATGAGAGAAGGTGATGGTTGGCCCGGAGGGACTCGCGCGTTGCCACTGGCAAGCGCCTGAAGACAAATATTTCCCACACGTCTACTGGACGCTTTGACCCACAAGATGCACTGGCACAATCAAGCTTTGAATTTGAACATCACACACACTTCTTTCGCAAATTATCACGCCGTCAAAGGGGCTACACTCTGTCATTATCTCTACATGCCCATGTTTTTGCCAGACCCTACCAGTGAGACTACTGACTCGCTGATGCTCGCGGTATGGCAAGATACTTTGATTTTAGGCTGATCGGCTAATCGGAGACGGAGATGGCCAGTAGTGATCGTCACGAAGATATCGTCAGTCCGGTTACACGAGACTAGGCTCAGATACAAGTACAGTAACCCTTCTCCTTTCGACCTTTCGGTGCGAGTTAGGGGCTCCCCCAGATCCTGCTTATGGTTGAGAGCTTCCAGAGCCGGAGTTCAAGTTGTGAACGTCCTCAGGGTGGCGAACCCAGAAGGTCCCATCCGAGTCAATAATTGACTGGCATCGACCCAACTCACAAGTCCTCGGTAGCAGGAAACGAAACGTCAATTCACGTGAGCAACCGACTTCTTTGCATTGGTGCTCTCACAGTCAGTTACGGTTGGGTAAAAAGAGTCAGAGACACTACTGGTATATCCAATCGAAAGTGAGTTTAGCAGGTTTTCCCTACAACGAATATGTAAGTGCCCAGTACACAAAGCTTCGCGGAAACGCACCTCCGATGTTAGCGACGCGTATTCCGGGAGTCGAGGAGGTCTCGCCTTTGCTGTCTCGAACGGACAGAGTGACAGAGGTCCCTAGAAGATGGATTAGACATACTGGACATCAAGGGGGCTTGACTTCGCAGATCCTACCCTCAGGGGCGGTTACGAGAAAGTTGAAGCTGTTAGTTTTGAGGTCGCGCGCCGTTATGAGAGGGCTTGTACTAGAGGCGGCGGTAGCGCTGTGTTGCGAGTGGAACGTTAGACCCCATCGAAGAAAATGGACGAACGAGATACATACGTCTAATAATTGTTTACCAGTCCATGAGCTCATTTACATTCTATCGTGCATCGAGTTCGTGGATACAGTAGACTTACAAATGTGTAAGGGGCTGAGTGGCAGGGTCAAACGTTAACATCCCATGTTCATATTTCAAGGAGGTGCATGAGACAACTTACGTTCTCCTCCTGACCAGAAAATCGAGTTTTCTTCGCATCGGGAAAGGACGAATCTATCAAAGAGAATCGTCATTTTCTCTATCACTATCGAGTGAAAAAGTGAACGCTAAGAGCGGCGTACGGTTGAGCGATGGAGAGTTGTGCTTGTGCAACGGCGGCAAGAGAGGCAGCGAGTCCAAGAGCGAGAAGTTTCATGATATTGAATGTGAAGGTAAGGCTCAGCAACCTTATACGGCGTATTTATATCTTGTGCTCGAGATAGGTTTGTCATCAAGGATTTGAGGCGCTGAATGAGCATGTACTTCGGGGTTTGGGGTCGAGTTAAAACTAGTAGTGGAGCTACCCTAGTACGAAACTTGAGAGAACATTGAAAGATTCGGGCTTCTAGGCCTTAGGGAGGAGCTCTTGTTACGCACCAGCATCGATATGATGAACGGGAATTGAAGAGAAAAGCTTTGGGCGCATCAGCAACGGCGGTGGCGATGTTCTGCGAGTTGCAAGGTTCCATGCCTCGCGTATCAATGCGGGCCACCCGATTACGGCGAGAGAGCCTGGAGAATATGGGGTTTTAAAACTTGAAAGGTTGTTGAAATAGCAGCCATGTACCATCAGACTGCACTGCAGTCGCCCTCAAGGTGCTATGTGTATTCTGGGGCCAAATTGAAACCAGTACGGAGAGGTAGAGGATGAGAGAAGCTCATGGGCGGCCGGAGACTCACGCGTTCATCAAGCGCCTAAAGACAAATATTTCCCACACGTCTACTGGACGCTTTGACCCAGAGCACAATCACGCTTTGAATTTCAACATTATACACACTTCTTTCGCAGATTATTACGCCGTCAAATGGACTACACACTCTCTCATCTCCTCTACACACCCGGATTGTTGAACTTGACCAGTGAAACTACTGGCTCGCTGATGCTCGCGGTATTGCAAGATACTTTGACTCTAGGTGAATCGGAGACGGAGATGACCAGTAGTGATTATAAGGTGAGTTTACGCAGTACAGAGCTCCCTCGTTCAGTCTGACGAATTTTGGTGTGTATTTAGGGCACGTTCTTGTGATTTCAGCCGACGTTCATGCATAGTTTCGAATGAATAGTTCTAACGCGCATCAAAGATCTAGTGATAACAATTCAAAGTAGAACGCCAGGGAAGCTATCGGGACGTCTGACCCTGTTTGTCGTGTCCCATACTTTCTCCAGGCCACCCTCCATCTTCTTCTATAGCTTTCGGCTTACCGGACTCGCGCGAAGCATGTCTTCAGAGGACCTCAAGGATAGTCTGTTCCCCACCAGACAAGGAACTCGAAGCTCGAAAGGATCGACACCGCTGAGGACAGAGGTGAGAGAGGTATCGGCGTCCGCATCATCTAGCTTAGGAAGCTGATATTAGGCTCTCTGCCCCTATCTACAGTCACCGTCAGTGCTGACACCAGATGCATCTCGCTCTCAGACAGGTCTTCCGACCGGAAAGGTAAGTTTCGGCGAAAGTGTTTCTTGCGTTATGTTCAAAATTTTGTACCTCGGTCAGTCGATTACTGCACATGACAGTATCTCCGGAGAGCCCAAAAACGAGGGCGAAGGTACGACTGGAGCAGTGAGTGGTCCCGATGCCGGGTTGTGAACCCTTTTTGTTGACTTCGATTCGACAGGGGAGTGGCAAGCCCTCGGTAGCTTCGTCCGTTAAAGACTTGCAGCAACCGGTGGAGGCAGCAGGAGCTAATTGGGTGAGCCATCTCGTCGTTGCTAAACGGTTCCAGCTCAGTTCTCTCAGACTTCAGGAGTTGACGCGCAGATCTCAGTGGACGGGCAGGCTATCAAGACACCTATTCTAGAGGCATCATGGGAGGCGATCGAAAAGGAGATAAGTACACTCGAGGAGGGTTGGATGGGAGGGTGGAAAGATGACATTGACACCCTGCTAGTCTTTGTACGATTCTTGCTCAATTTTCCTCTTATAACATCTTAACAGTTCTATTAGGCCGGTCTGTTCTCGGCAGTTGTGACCGCATTCACCATTGAATCGTACCGGTGGCTCGAGGAAGAGCCAGAAGACACCACTGTAGCCCTTCTTCGACAAATCTCTCAGCAAATGAATAGTAGTGCAGCGCCATCTCTGCTGCCACCCTTCAAAGCGTCAACATCTGCTGTCAGAATCAACGTCCTCTGGTTCTTGAGCCTCGCCATTGCACTCGCCGATGCCTTATGTGGTCTATTGTGTAAACAATGGATTCGAGAGCTTCGCCGACCCATCCGTAAGCACTCATCAGCACACGCAGCAGCGGCTATTCTTCTCCGGGATAGCACTCTCCGCGTTTGGCATGTCAAACTCGTTGTATCCTGCCTCCCAGTGCTTCTTGAACTCGCTCTCTTCCTCTTTTTCGCGGGCCTGTTGGATCTCCTGCATACTCGACATCCAGCACCGTTTGCCGCCGTGATCATTGTGGCTATCGCCGCTGGTCTCTTCTACCTCGTTACCACGGTCATGCCCACGATTGATGTGATTGGAAAAATCTTTCGCCTCGCACCAAACGTCGACTCTCGTCTCCCCGAAGTCGATAATATCATGACGGTCCCCGTCATGGAAGATACGTGTCCCTATAAGTCCCCGCAGGCTTGGGCTGTGTTGAGAAGC
>JANHQD010002737.1:0-25712 GCA_024721195.1 Marasmius sp. AFHP31
CCATCGATAAGATCTCTTACTCTTACTGCTTGCCGCCGGTGTAAAATTTTAACCGTCGGTCTTCTTCGTCCAGTACTGTCATCATACTATGGACGCTCCTCGTATCCTGTCTTGCTTTCGGACCGTCTATAAAGGTGTGCCTTATAGACTATCAATAGTCCTCTACTAATCTCTTCTCCAGAGATCCATCCTCCTTTCGAGAAGGCTATTATCCGCCCAATGGGTCTCTCTCATCGTGCTAAACAACTCGACGAACTTTGCACTGGAAATCGAGAGGCTTATTTCGCCTTGTTCCTTCAGTTCTACATTCTTTGTAGTCAAGAAGACCCCTTCCTACGCAACACCGCTATGCGTCTCGATCCTCTACAAGACTTCCTATACCTCGCTCCCCAAACCGACGAATCCACCTTTCGCGACATACTCGACGCTCAGATAGGACCATATGCTCAGGCCATCGCAGAGATTGGAGTCCTCTCCGTGTCTACTGCTCTTATCCCTGGGGCTCCAAGAGCTTGGGTGGATGCTGTATTCAACGCCATTCCCGTGCTTACTCCTCGTGAAGCAGTTCCAGTCCGGATGTTCTTCTTTAATCCCGCCGACGCTATTGAGCATATGACCAGACCTTATACTTCACCGCCGTCGGAGGCAGCTAGTAGCCCTAATATGTCAGGTCTCGAACTTAGTCCTTACGATGCTTCTATTAACTTTAGCAACGAATCCTTCTAAGTCGCGTTCCCTATACTAGATAGACATTGTGTACCCTTCGGTCAATTCTTATTATCGTTGCTAGGCATGTTAACTCAAGATAGACCGTCGGGCATGTTTTACCACGTCTAAGTCTCTTCTCTCAAGCCCTCCTAGTGAACTGGTTATACCGTCGGTCAAACTTGTACTTATTAAGTCCTAAGTTCGACTCCCGCCGGTGCGTTTTGTACTCTCTTAGCTTTAAAATGTATGCCTTTTACTGCGTATATGTTTTAAAGCGCAATAACGATGTGAAAGAACAAGAAAGGAAATGATGGGAATGATGTGGAAAGGGGAACTGGGTATCTAGCCATCAAACAGGCGCTGAAAGGGGAATGGGCGCTAAGAAAGGAAAAGATAGGGGAAAAAGCGGCACTTCATGACACTCAGCTGACACATCTCCATCTATTGGGGTTTCGTCGCCTGTTTCAACTTCAGACAGGCCCCCATCTACTTCTATGAAGACAACCTGTCCGAGTACATCCCTCTCGAATCTCAGAACGATATCGACACGGTTGCAGAGGCAATCGCTCGCGTAGGGTTCTTAGGTTCTCGTACGGCCTTTGTCCCTGGAGCCACCCACGCTTGAATCGACTCCGTTGTCCACTGCATGGTCGATCCTCCTCCCTCGAAGTTGGAACCCAAACAGTTAACCTTCTTCCAGTACGACCCTCTCATGGCCCACTGGGTTACTCATCCTTCCTGCCACCACAATCCCGTCCTCCATGAAGAGTTCTATCTCGACGAGTTAAACCGACCCAATTCTCCATCCGTTTGGGACTACCAACGTGATGATTCCGAGCTGGACGAATAGTCCAGATGGGACGAAGTTGCAGTCCACAACATGTGGGAGTAGGACCATCTTTCCTTTAAAGTCATTCTAGACTCTTACATATATCTCCCATTCCTTTACTACTTCCATAGATAGACTATTTTGTCTGCATCTTCAAGTTCCGAAGTTGATCATATACTTCAACTTAGACGAAATAGATTCAACTCTTGCTTGGTTCATGCCTCGTCATAAGTTCGCAAGTTCATACAGTTCCATCCGCTCTTCAGATGAGGTTCTTGCCCGATTCACATCATCCGGTGTTCCTTCCTTTTATTCGTTGGTCGCTCATTGTTATTGTCCAATCCTTCCCTTGGTCTGATTACAGAGACTAGTTGATGTTCTGAAGTTTGTAGAACAGAGCGACCCCTACAGGTTTCGGGTGCAGTAAGATGACTTAGTATTGTCTTATCCTTCCGCGCTAGTCCTGAACCTTTTACATTGGTGTTACTCCCTCCTTCTGCTCAATGCTCATTGTCGTCCGGGTCAGACGATGTGTCTCTCATCTCAGTTTCCCTCTTCCCTGTTCGCGCATGGTTGTAGTAGGGCCTGCGCACATGTGGAACATCCAACTTCCAGCTGTCTCCGCGTTGAACATTCGGTGGATATATGCTCTTTCTTTGGATGATGACCCGGGTCTGATCCCTGTCGGTAAGCCATTTGTTGATTCGAAATCGAGAGCACGAGAAAACGCGGGAGAATGAGGAGAGAAATAAGTGAGAAAGCTGGAAGAAAGCGAGTAGATCAGCGCGGAGGGAGAAAAGGGGATGCTGATCGAACCTACCTGAACAATCACGTTCTCTGGCGCTCATCTCCAGCGCTAATCGTGATCTCATCTCGGAATTCGAGAATCGAGGGATACCACAGAAATGGCACTAGGTTTGGACTCGACACCGAGCTCGAGAGGAATGAAATGGGCTATGGGAGCCTCGGAGAAGAGTAGGTCAATGAAGTCAAACCCCTAGCGTTTACGGGTGGCGAGAACTTGAGTGAGAATGAAAAGCGACGAGAAACTGGAAGAGTTCTAATGTCACGGAAGATGTCGATGAAAAGCGTGAAGAACGATTCGAGGAGACAAACGGCACGGTTCGTTCATACCGGGCTCGACGCCGAGGAAAGAGTACTCGACTTGACATCGATGAAATCTTGAAAATAATGTCAAACTAGACTGAGATGATCGTCCAAACCCCTATTGTTGCAGGGACTTGCATGCGCAATTGGTGTGTGGGCGAGAACCCAAGAATGTTTATGGAGAACGACGAGTAAGTGAAAAAGATGACCGCGTCCATCTAGGGCTCCAAAGAGACCTAGTGCACGGTAAGACAAATGCACCGGTAGTACATTTACAACTGCATTAGTATGATATTCATATCGGACTCCATCGAAAAAGTGGAAAGGGGGATAAAACTAGAGGTTCCAATGTCAAAAACACAAGGTCCATGAGAAGAAGAGATACGTTACTCAAAGCAGTACACACTTGAAAGCACCAGATTTACAATACCAACAAACGACCTTTAGAAGCACCGTGACCACGGAGAGCGGTATCGAGATGATAACGCTACACAGAACGGGGAACAAGTCGGAAACAGGGCTATAAACGCCGGACGATCTTCCTCTCATCATAGGGGAAGGCACAGGCGCCGAGGTACCTCGGTCGAGGCCGCATGGAACAGTCACCGTCAAAGCCAACTCCCGCTCGACGCGTCCGAGTCTAACTTTGTCATCTAGAAGAACACCGTGCCTAGGGTCCCGGTCAGGTACGATCAAGACGTCCGAATTCGCGTCAATCCCATTCCTCTCAACGCCCAAAGTGAGCAATGAAACCAACTGACTCTGATGCCGGTGAACGCTGGTACACTGAAACCCACGAAGCACATCCCCAACCAGCCTCCATATCGAATGACGCAAACGAGGCTCCCCCTCTCCCCTCCCCTCCCGGACAAAACGCAAGGATTTCTTGGAAAGGTAGTTTTCGAGCCACTCTCGTTTATCGATGAACCTAAATGAGCCGGGGGCGGGGATGCAACCACAAGGATCCCACATCCAAGGATCATCACCGTAGACGTATTCGTTATACGATCTACATTCCGTGCAGAGGAGACGTTTTTGGTAACGGTGGAGTGCGGAGTAGGATTGGTGGATGAGGTTGGTGGTGATGGATGTGAGGAGGTGGGTGCGAATGAGGAAGAGGATTTCCACGGGGAGGATGGGAGGACGATGACGAGCGATGATGATGATGGCATCGAGGGTACGCATTTCGAGGGAGAGGTAGGCGAGTGAGGCGTGCATGAGTTGGGAGGAGCTCGTTGCGATGGCGCCAGCTGGGTTAAGGGAGAGTTGGATAGAGGGAGGGAGTGAGTGTGCGGTGTTTATAGCATCAGAGTTTGGAATGGAAGCAAGTGATGTCGATGGGATTTTAGACGCTGGAATACAAGTCAAGTCATCCGCGGACCTCCCAAAATTCAGAAGTTCTCCGCACCCGACGAGTCAGATTCCTATCGCCATATCAACTCGACGTGACTTGACTGAGCCCAATATTGACCTTGAGAGGTTCTGACTTGCAAGTGTTCAACCTTGCCAGGTTGAGCGCTGTGGTCTGTAAGATAAGAAAACTCTCGCTGACTCCGACAAAACCCTGCTGCTGAAGCAATGGATCGGCCTTGCAGATACAAGGAATAGTCTAGAGGCGAAGGTCCAGAGAGAGAGAAGAAACTCTAGATTCAAGGAGTACGTACGCGGACCGACTGGGACGAACGTCATGTGAAGGACACAGTTCTCTCGCAAGTTCTTTCTTCTGGTTCGATGTCGGTCGGAATCCATTGAGTCATCCCTCGTCGGGAGCTTGAAGAACGACGAAGAGCTTGGTGCTTTAGGACATTGCCGCGGCCTGGAGCTAGCTGTAACCGAATAGCGCGAGTCAATGAGAGTTCCTGCACGCTTTCCGCACGAATAATGTATGTATCTTGCATTCACATACATGGTGACTCCGTAGTTTGAACACAATGCAAATCCAACCAGGTTCCGCGACGCTGTAGGAAGGATATCAGACACCAGGTTAGACAACGATTCAATACTCGTTCTCGGTTGGGAAATTCGACATACAGGTTGGATGAAAGGCCACTCGCATGCCCGTTAGGCTCCAGCAGATGACAGTCGCTCGGCCAGGCTGGGAGTTCAAACTGAAGCTCTTGGGTTCCCATTTGGAGGAGAGTGAGAGTGGAAGTCAACCCTAAACTAGGTTCTAACGTCCTGAATGTTTCTACGGTTGCCGGGAAGAGTTCATGGGCTGTCCGGCCCGGCTTCCCACATTGGCTCAACAACGCCAGCAACGCTGAGCACGTCTACCTAGTCACCGTCTAACCTCATCCAAGGCTCCCTATCTCTTGTCATTATTCTACATGCACTCACGCATGATTTCCTAGAATCTGACCATCCAACACTCATTCGATTGTGCATTTTAACCCTGTCGCGTGTGTTTCCCCATTCTTACAACCGCGGTCATTTCTTCTCTCTCTAGCGTGCACCGTGATGAATACTGGTGGTACTGGCAAGCATATCGCGAGTCCCAGTGCTGGAATGTCCATAAGTATTCATTTAAACTAAAACCAACATTCCCCAGCCAATTCAAATCCTCAAAACTTCTTCACTAGTAGTACCTACGCCCGCGGCCCGTTCCAGCTGCCCAAAATGAAGAAAAGTCGCGTGTTTTACGAGTTTTTTCGACCCTCCGATCACGCAGAAATCAACAACTTGGCCCAGGATGTCGGATGGAACTGCGAGATGAAATTGAAAGGTGAGCTTCAGATCGCGAAAAGGAACTACTGTGCACTTACCATTGCAGTCAGAACCAAACCTTCTCATATCTGGGAAAATACTCGCCGTGATTTAGCATTCAAGGGCGACCTACGCTACGACCCGTTCGTCGACTGGGAAATCGATGCCAAGATCAAGGAGGAAGGTAGGAGATACAGTGCGAGGAGAGGGAATATGTCTCGAACGAGGTCTTGATCAGTTGGATGCGGCTGGCTGAACGGTCAGAATCCTCATCTGCAGCCGACCGTGAGTCTCGAGAATACCCCCCACAATCGATAAACCACTTACCAACACATAAGAACAACTCGCTCCCAGTCCGGTCGAGCCCCAATGCCAGAAAACCCTCGCTCGGCGGAAGGCCAAATCTGTGGGGGGAAAAGGTCACAGTACTGAAGCTTCAGCGCACGTACAGCAAGACTTGAATGGTCCAGACGAAAATCATGGTGTGGGTAACGAGGGAATGAAGAAGCGAAATACGTTGACGGGGAAGTCGGGGAGGAGTTCACAGTTGAGATATGCAGCTATGTGAGTAGACAGAACGTTAGCTACCGGAAATAGGGAATTGGTCTCGATTACAGTGTTTAGTAAGTCCCTCGATCTCAATCTCGACATGAACCCTCCTCTCATCCGGACCTGCTTTTTCTATAGCTTTATCAACACACTTAGTGTCAATGTAGGGAGCAGCAATGTCATAAAACCTTCTCACCTCCCGCGCTCCTAGTTGGCATACTTTCAAGATTCTGGGCGCTCGCCGATTGAATCGCGTCTCGAGATCGAGGGACTGACGTTTATGGCCTACGAACATCTCTCCCTGGGTTCTCCGCAAGCGCTGTGAAATCCAGATCTCCTCACCGTACCGTTACTGGCGTCCTTGAAGTCGCCTCGAGGTTATGAACTGAGACCATCCGTGGTCATGAAGGCAGGATTAGATTGGGCGGGACTGTAAAGGTCTGCCAGGGAGACGAAAATATCGGCGGGAGAAATCAATGATGTGGGCGACTGGTCTCGAGGTGAGCGCTCAAAGTTTCTTGTCGAGGCCCCTGTACAATCTTATCCTCTATCTAAGTTTCTCAATCTGGTAGCAAACGAACTTGATAGCTGAAATGGGGGAGCAGAGCGGACATGATGCCGGCGGATGGATGCTGCCAACTGTCGGCCAGCTGCATGGCATGCGCATTGCACGAAGAAGCCTTGAGGCATTCTTGTTTCCCCTTCTACTTCACCTACCACGTCCATCTGCGCAACACCTTGCGAATGAGCGGCACCCGTAGAGCAGAGACCCATCCTCGAGAGCACGACGCCATGTCGAACACTGTCAAAAGAAGTCCCAACGACCATAGCACCACAAACATAGGGAATCACAATCGTACTTATCAGGGTAATACTATTACATATTACCATACGACCCCTCAGCAAGGTAATTTGGTTCGTTTTGCGTGTGAACTATTGCTGATTGTTCTTTGTACCCCAGAACCAAGCTCTGCGACGTTACTGAGGAAAGCTGCGTTCAGTGCTTTACACGATTCGGAGGCACGCTATCCTCAGCCAAATGTTTTGCCTGGTACTCGAAAGGCAATTCTCCGAAAACTAACCAATTGGATTGAGGACGGCTCGGGGGACAAGAGTAGGGTGCATTGGGTATATGGTGCTGCAGGGGTTGGAAAGTCGGCGATCGCTCAGGCACTGTCGGAGAAGTTCACCAGAACTGGACAGTTGGCGGCTGCATTTTTCTTTTCGCGAAACGATGCCTCGCGGGACAAGCTCGCTCCTTTCATCGCAACCGTAACCCATCAGCTTGTCACTTCGCGCACACTCGAGCCACTCCTCGTACCCCTCATTACCCACACACTCCGTTCGATGCCCGAGATCTGGGAAAAGCAATGGGAAAGGCAATTCGAGGCGATAATACAAGAGCCATGCGCTCAGGTGGATCCAAGGAAATGGGCTTCTCTCCCTCGGCTTGTCATCATCGATGGTGTCGATGAGTGCATCGACGTAGAATCCCAGAAGAGGCTGCTGGAGGGAATTAAGGCATCTACTGCAACTATGCCCCTCGACTTCTTGATATTCAGTCGGCCAGAGCCCCATATCACTCGCATATTTCGTCACGAATCCTTCATCCCAGCTCCCCGCATGATGTCTCTCGCTGACTTTGCCGTCTGGGACGACATCGAGAAGTATCTACGCAAGGAATTTGATCGCCTCCGGGAAGAGCACAAAGGGACCCTACCAGTTTCTTGGCCAGGCAACGACGTGATCATGGTGCTTGTCGATCGCTCGACGGGTCAGTTCATCTACGTGACCACCGTCATCAAGTTCCTCAGCACTGGAAAAGTCCCAGTCACACCTCAACAGCGTCTGGAGGTTGTTCTCCGGGCTGAGCCGGTGTCGAAATCTGCATTCCCTTATCCCGACCTCGACCAACTCTACTCCCAAATTCTGTATTTCTGTCAAAATGATGGCAGAAAGCTCCAGCAGATCCTGCAGCTCATTGTCAGCCCCATCGACGACCTTAAACTCCCGAACACTTTCAGGCTGCAAGGATCGCCTCGTATGGTGCCTACTTCCGCCGTCACGATCGAGAAGCTTCTGGATTTGGGACAAGGAGAAGTCACGGCTCTTCTATCGGGTTTGCACTCGATTCTTCACATCCCGGAAGACCGTGCTGAACGCGTGTCCGTCTTACACGCTTCGTTCACCGACTTCCTACTGGACCGTAATCGATCAGGTGATCATTATGTCGGCGAACAGCTTGAAGAAAGAGCGTGGAAGGAGATGGTTATAGTCTACCAAGCCAGATGGCTATCACGACTGAGTGCTGGTCCTAGGCCCACACCACCTCTTGATAGGGTGTATGACTATGATCTAGGCCAACTTGACTTGTGGGTGTACTTGCACGACAACCTGTGGCGTGATGATGTAGGTATAACGGACGAAATCGCTGAGGCTCTAAATGGATTTGATCCACATCCATATCTCGAGATGATTCTTCAATGGTATGTCGTTCTTGCCAACAGCTACCAGTCAGATGCTAAGATGAGAACCGCAGGAAATACCGATACTACAGTGATTTGGGTTCCTACTATTGTGTGGTGTATCCAGAAGATCAGCAGGATCCTCAAGACCAGACTTACGAACATCACATCGCAGGGATCAAAGCCCAGCTAGGGTTGCTTTACAGTGTGTTCTGTCTTTTGAAGGTACGTTCAGCTTCCTGTTTCAGTAGTGGACAAGTGGACTGATAAACACCTGGAACAACAGCGAAGGCATCATCGCAAACTTCACGATTTCGTAAAAAAATGCAAGTCGTTCTTCCGCGGATTCCATGTGGCGTTCCCCCATGAACATTGGTCCGCCGGGCCATTCTTAATCCTTTCATGTCACCTCTCCATCTCTAGTCTATCACTCGAATGTCCGATGTTTTCTCGATTGGGTTCGGCTGAGTTCATTCGCCGTATCGTTCCCTCACTTCAAAGTCGCTCCTGCACAACATTTCGAATCTTACCTCTCGGCCAAACCAAACACGGGATACCGCCCAGGTGGGATATTGAGTACATATCGCCAGTCCGTGGGCAGCTTCTCTGGAAGCTTCTTGAATTGCTCGTTGAAGATGTTGATAGAGGCTCAGTGATGAACTCCCAAATCAAGCACATCATGTCTTCAGACAAAACGGAGGACTGGCCACGTAATTTGGCCATGTTGGACTGGAGAAAGGTAGGGTTCTTCCGTACTTATCATGTCCTACTATTTGGTACTCAATTTTTGTTAGACATGGAGAACGTACTTCAAGTATCTATCTCAGCAGCCACGGTATAGGTATGATGATCGATGAGTTCTGTAGGGACGTGGAAAGTCTGTTTCACTTTCACCATTCGAAGGAGCAACGTCCAGGCCATATGTATACAGGAAATTAAAGTGCGGAATGCGCGGGCAGGGGGACGCGGAGTGCAGGGAAATCCCGCGACGGTGGGACCGATTCTTGACCCCGCCATGAGCTCAGACCCCGTCAAGCGGGGTGGGGTACGTTAGTCAACAGCAGGCGGGCAGTCGCCGGGTTACAAGTACTACTGGGGTTTCCGGCTGGGTTGGTCGGGTCCATGGAGAGTTGATGGAAAGAGCGTGTGTGTGCTGTAGTTGTAGCGGTGTTTATAGCAACAAAGTTGGGAGTGGAAGCAAGTAATGTCGATGATATTTTGGAAGTCAAGTCATCCGCGGACCTCCCAAGATTCAGAAGTTCTCCGCACCCGACGAGCCAGATTCCTATAGCCATATCGACCCGACATGACTTGAGCATCCAGCATTGACTTTAGGTGATTCTGGCCAGGTTTTGGCTTGCAAGTTGTCGACCTTGCCATGTTGAGTGCTGTGGCCTGTAAGATAAAAACTCACGCAGGCCCTGAGTTCCCATTTGAAGGAGAGTGAGAGTGAAAGTCAACCCCTAAATTAGGTTCTGTCGTCCTGAACGTTTCCGAAGCTCCGAAGGACCTTACCAATGCTACTGACAATCCCCAGCTTGGCACTCGACCACCACGTCCCCTAAGCCAACAGTAGCGGCGACCAAAAGCTCTCAGCGGCTCTCTCTCTCGACAAAGGAGTTCCAACGACACATTCCGATAGTTTCCAGAATTCTCGGATCTAATCACCTGCATTTTCTCGGTGCTCGGAATACCGGTTGAACTGAAACCACCACATCGAATTTTACAACAGCGAAGCTTCTCTCAAATCACACAATGCTGTCTACACGTCTGACACTTCGAAGGGCTCCCCCCCATCTTCTTCGTACTCGTCTTTGCCCAATGTCCTCCATCCCGGCACTTCCCCTCCAACCCCCTTCCATCGAAGAAGAATCCATCCAACACACCAACCGAATCCAAGAAATGAACTCCTTCTCCCAACCACGCTTCAAATTCACCATTGAAACGAACTTACCGCGACGGTGGGAAAGCCGATTTCGGATATGAGAGAGATTGCGAAGGATATACTGGGTGCACCGGTGTTTTGGGATTACGAGAGTACGTCCGTTTTTTTTTTCTTTGGTTCGATTGCTTATTTTTCCTTTTCCTCTTTGTTTTTCAGTGCCTCGTACCCGAGAGGGATACTACCACGTAACCGGTGGTCTTGGTGTGAGTTTCCGTTCCGTTTGTATCCTGCATCTAACTTACACTTACTTCTCCTTGTCCTGCGCGTAGCCTGCGATCAAGAGAGCAACAACCTTCGCACCATACGCTGATCTGGTATGGGTAGAGACCAAGACGCCTGATATCGAGAAAGCCCGTTCGCTCGTTTACATCGTCACCTAATACGCTTATCCGGCTTAAAAACGGACTTGCAGAACTTTTGCTGGGAGTTGCGTAAAAAGAGGTATGTTATGCGTTTCGAGAGAAAGATTTGGTGCTCACCCCCCTCCGTAGCTTCGTCCTCCAGTTGATCTTGTGGGCTGGGTTACACAGTAATGCTTCTGTGACTGGTTAGTGTCAAAGGTGTCTTCCGATTGCACAGGGATAAACTAACTTACCCTCTTCCCCACCCGCCCGCCCCCACAGCTGAACTCGCCTCACGATACAAAGAAGACGGGATGCTAGCTTACGTTTAGCTGGTACAGAGGAAGGAAAACGAGATTGGGCATGATGTTTTGACGCATCAGAAGTGGTGAGTCCCCATAGTCGAGATTTACAGGCCCAATACTGACTGAGAGGGTTGATTATCTGATTTTGTTTTAGGAGCGGAGCGAACTACCTGGACAAGATTCTACAGAGCGTGTCATCTGCCAGGTCGTCGAGTACGAGTGCGGTTGGGAAGGATAGTACGGAGAATTCGTTTCAAGAGTTGGTGTTCGGTGGGGGGATGAGTGTAGAGGTTGGTGCTGTGAATCAAAGGCTTGACTTGCCACTTTGAGTTCAAACGCTCGGTTGATTCGATGCCTGAGACGCAGGACAATGAACTATCCCGACTGCTATGCGGCTATTGGTCTCTCGTTCCTTCCGAGATTTGATATTTCCCCCAGACCTGGATGATGTATCTTTCGCGAATTTCTGGTTGAGCGGATTCTCTTGAGCTTGGCGGGTATCACTTCGGACTATGACTTTCGTGCATAGTGATTTCATTGCCCCACCCCCGGTAGCTTGCTGCTTGGCGTTATGCAGCTTCTACAGTCAAAGACGCATGTAGGATCAGGGATCGCAGTTGCGGCCTATTTCCATGGGTGTCGTCGCTTTGATGGACGGACGTGAACGATCTGAACGGGTGCCGCGTTCACTATAGTCTGCCTTTGGGAGACTATGAACGATCCGCGTGTGCTCTCCCGGAGCCGTCACAATTCTCTTCCCCTGGATTGCAGTGGGGTAATCGAAGTTTGAAGTTTGGCGCCGCCTCCTCGACTTTCCTTCAGACTTTGGAAGCATTGCTCGATGATGAACGTTGAACTTCAAGTCGGAGGTCACCGCTCCTTACGGGAATGTAGTCTCTCTCGGAGTCATCTTTGAGTGCAGACATCCCGAGTACCTTCGAACTTCTCTTCCCCGTACTTTGACAAGGACATTCTCTAGGTTTTTGACCTGATTCTCGACGTTCTCGTCGGCCTAGTACCTCAAACTCTTCGATACCTGCACGAGTTACTGACTACTGATTTCGTGTTTCAGTTGAGGAAACAACATTTGAACCGGTTCGGGACAGTGTAAAGAATTCTCAATCTGACACTAACCTGAATAGCCTTTGTATATGAGTTGTAACCTGACCGTTAGTAGCGCTCTGTCGCAAAACTGCCCGATGACCTAATAAGGCCTTTTTTGCAGAATTTTATCCAGATAAGGCCATAAATTCCGAAATTTGCTTATAAGGCCCCATATATGGGGCATAAAAGGCCCAAATTAGTCGGATAATCCCCCATAAATGGGGGAAAAAAGGCCAAATATGGCCGCTACCCTTATATGGCCGGCCAAAGTTTTCCGACAATTCTCTGCGACAAACGGCGGGGCGAAATGAATGAGAAAACTCAGAAGCACTCCTGCGAAGTGGCTCGAGGGGTGCGATTTGATGTCGATGGGATAGGCCTGACTTCTACACATGAAAGACTCGATTACTGTTCAGCAAAATCAATAAACGAGCTCTTTTTGATGACAACGATTGACGAGATACTGACCTGTCTGACATCGAATTGTCGAGACCGCAGACCGCCGGCGCTAAACCTGCTTCGTACCTAATCGTTGTTCATAACGTTCACGTTCAGTGGTCGCCTGCGGCTGCTCCTGAAGTTGCCTCGGGGTCATAACTACACCATCAAGACGAATTGAATCCGAACAGAAAAGCAGAGGGACTCGTCACCAAGTGTACCAAAAACATTGACGATAGAAACGGAGTCACTCCGATTTTTCGGCTCGAACAACGTAGGTGACTGGGTTCAAGGTGAGCTCTCAGCTACTTCTCGACAAGCTTCCTTTACCAATCTTAATTCGCTATTGTTCTTTGATATAGCGGGGGCAGGATCATGATGGATATATGACGCTCCGTGAGAGTATGCTGCCTAGGGTGGACATGGTGCTGAGCACTGGCGGATGGAATGCTGTATCGAGGCACTGTTGCCTCCCGCTCTATTCCAGCTGCGTTCATCTGCACAACAGCTCGCGAATGAGCAGCACCCGTAGAGCAGAGACCCATCCTCGAGACCACGAGCCATGTCAAGCACTGTCAAACGAAGTTATAACGACAATATCACCACAACTATAGGAAACCACAATCGTACCTATCACGGTGATAATATCACACATTACCATACGACTCCTCAGCAAGGTAAGTTGGTTCATTCTGCGTACGAATTATCGCTGAGTATTCTTTGTACCCCAGAACCAAGCTCTGCGACGCTACTGAGGAAGGCCGCGCTCAGTGCTTTACACGATTCGGAGGCACGCTATCCTCAGCCAAATGTTTTGCCTGGTACTCGAACGAAAATTATCCAAGAACTGGTAGATTGGATTGAAGACAGCTCGGCGGACAAGAGTAGGGTACACTGGGTATACGGTGCTGCTGGGGTTGGCAAGTCGGCGATCGCGCAGGCACTGTCGGAAAAGTCCATCGAAACTGGACGGTTGGCAGCTGCGTTCTTCTTCTCGCGAAATGATGCCTCGCGGGACAAGCTGGACCCTTTCATTCCAACCATAACCCATCAGCTCGTCACATCGCCCACCCTCAAGCCACTTTTGATGCCCCTCGTTGACGATGTAATCCGTTCAACGCCCGAGATATGGGGAAAGAAGTGGGAAGACCAGTTCAAAGCGATCATACAAGGGCCATGTGCTCGAGTCCATCCATCGGAACGGGAGACCCTCCCTCGACTTGTCATCATCGACGGTGTTGACGAGTGCGTCGACGTGACGTGCCAGAAGAGGCTCCTCGAAATGATCCGAGCGTCTGCTGGAGATCTGCCCCTCGACTTCTTGATATTCAGCCGCCCAGAGCCTCACATCACCCGCGTATTCCGTCACGAATCCTCCATCCCAGCTCCCCGAATCACGTCTCTCGCTGACTTTGCCGTCCGGGACGACATCGAGAAGTATCTACGCAAGGAATTCAATCGCCTTCGGGAAGAGCACAAAGGGACACTACCTGTTTCCTGGCCAGGCAACGAGGCGATCACGGTGCTTGTCGATCGCTCAACGGGTCAGTTCGTCTACGTGACCACTGTCATTAAGTACCTTAGCACCGGAAAAGGCCCAGTCACACCTCAGCAACGTCTGGAGGTTATTCTTCGTGCGGAGCCTGTATCGAATTCCACATCCCCTTATCCTGACCTTGACCAACTCTACTCCCAAATCCTCTATTCCTGTCAAAACGATGACAGGAAGCTCCAGCGAATCCTGCAGCTCATCGTTAGCCCCATCGAGTATCGACAGCTAGAAGTCCCGGAAATTTTCATATTCCAAGGATCGCCTACGATGATGCCTACTTCTGCCGTTGGAATCGAACAGCTTCTGGGTTTGGGACAAGGAGAAGTCACTGCTCTTCTCTCGGGTTTACACTCAATTCTTCACATTCCGGAAGACCGTGCTGAACGCGTGTCCGTCTTGCACGCTTCATTCACCGACTTCCTACTAGACCGTAATCGATCAGGTGATCATTATGTCGGCGAAAAGCTTGAACGGAAAGCGTGGGTAGAGATGGTCGTAGCCTATCAAGCTAAGTGGCTATCACGAGTGAGTGCTGGACCTAGATCCACACCGTCTCTCGAAGGGGTGTACGATTATGAACTAGGCTCACTCAACTTGTGGGAGTACCTGCACGACAACCTGTGTGGTGATGATATAGCTATGACGGATGACATCGCAGAGGCTCTAAATGGGTTTGATCCACATCTGTATCTCGAAATGATTCTTCATTGGTATGCCGTTCTTACCAGCAGCTTCTAGTCAGATGCTAAGATCAGAACCGCAGGAAATACCGGTATCCTTATCCTGATTCCTACGTTTGCGAGGTGTGTCCAGACGATCGACAGGATCCTCAAGACCAGACTTTCGAACATCACATTAACGGGGTCAAAGCCCAGCTGGCAAGGCTTTACGACGTGTTCTGTCTTTTGAAGGTACATTTAGCTTTCTGTCTCAGTAGTGGACGAGTGGACTGATAAACACCTGGAACATCAGCAGAGACACCAGCGCAAACTACATGATTTTGTGGGAAAATGCAAGTCGTTCTTCCACGGATTCCATGTGGCATTCCCTCATGAACATTGGTCCCCATTCTTATTCCTTTCATGTCAACTCTCCATCTCTCGTCTATCGCTTAAATGTCCGTATTCTCCTGAGTTTACGGCTGATTTAATTCACCGTATTATTTCCCCGCCTCAAAGTCACTCTTGCACAACATTCCGAATCTTTCCTCTCGGCCAAACCAGACACGGGATACCGCCCATGTGGGATATTGAGTACATATCGCCAGTCCGTGGGCGGCTTCTCTGGAAGCTTCTTGAACTGCTCGTTGAAGATGTTGATGAAGGCTCAGTGATGAATTCCCAAATCAAGCACATCATGTCTTCAGACAAAACGGAGGACTGGCCACGTAATTTGGCCACGTTGAACTGGGAAAAGGTAGGGTTGACGTTCTTCCGTACTTATCATGTCTTACTCTCTGATACTCAATTTTTGTCAGACATGGAGAACATACTTAACATATCAGCAGCCGTGGTACAGACTGTATGATGAGTTCTGTAAGGACATGGAAAGCCGCCGCCGCCGTCACCGTCCCTGGTAGAGTCACGCCAATGAGACCCACCTATGTGTCCCGCGGAATATCACATCAGATCCTGATGTGGTCGCGCTACCACGCAGCCGGTGGACCGTGGTCTCGACGCATGGAACCGTCGCCGTCAAAGCCAATTCTCCTAAGTCGGTCGTCTAGAAGAACACCATGGTGAGGTACGATCAAGACGTCCGCGTCCGCGCCATTCCCATCGATGAACGGCGTCAATGAAGCCCACTTGCATTGAAACCCATGCAGAACATCCCTGACCAACCTCCATATCGGACTCTGCGAACGAGGCTCCCACTTCCCCTTCCCCTGCCCCTCGCGCGAGACGAAACGCAAGGATTTCCTGGAAAGCTAGTTTTCAAGCCACTGTCGTCTATCGATGAACTTCGTAGTCGTAGGGGGACGCCGCATGAGGAGGCAACTACAAGGGTCCCATTCCCAGGGATTGTCGCCATAGACGTATTTGTTGTACGATCTGTATTCTGTGTAGAGGAGATGACGAAGTGTGTTTTTTTCGTAGTGTTTGATCCTGAGTATTTTGACTAGGTTCTGGCTTGCAAGTAATTGGCCTTGCCAAATAATACGTTGTGTAAGGCAGAAACTCTCGTAGACCCCCGACAAAACCCTTTTGCTCGTGCAATGAATCGGCCTTGCAGATTATAACGAATAGACTGGAGGCCAAGGTCCGGAGAGAAGAGAAGATTAAGGAGTACGTACGCGAGCCAACTGTCATGAATGTCATGTGAAGAACGTCTAACGTAGTTCTCGCTCGCAAAGTTCTTACAAGCTCCTTTCTTCTCGTTCAATGTCGGTTGAATTCACCCTCGTCGGGGAGAAGAACGACGGAAAACTTGGATTTGGAGCTTCAGAACATTGCCGCGGCCTGGAGGTAGCTGTAACCGAACAGCGCGAGTCAAGGAGGGTTTCCCGCAGCGGCACATATATCTTTACCACCGCAATGCAAATCCAGTGAGATTCCGCGACGCTGCAGGATATCGGACACCAGGTCAGCTGACGAGTTCTCAGTCGGGAAACTGGACATACAGGTTGGGTCAAAGGTCGCTCAGATGCCTATCAGGCTCCAGCGGATAATGACAGTCGCTCGGTCAGGCTGGGAGTTCTTGAGTTCCCATTTGAAGGAGAGTGAGAGTGAAAGTCAACCCCTAAATTAGGTTCTATCGTCCTGAACGTTTCGGCCCACAGATCCGAAGCTCCGAAGGACCTTACCAATGCCCATTGCAGTTTCCAGCTTAGTACTCGACCACCACATCGTCTAAACTAAACCAACGGTATCATTGAACAAGAGCTCTCAGCGGCTCTCTTTATCGCTTTAGGTGCTCTAACGACAGATCCCGAGAGCTTCGAGAATTCTCGGATCTAATCACCTGCATATTTCTCGGTGCTCGGAATCCATTGGAACCGGTTGAACTGGAACCACTACATCGAAATTCACGACAGCGAAGCTTCTCTCAAATCACACAATGCTGTCTACGCGTCTGACACTTCGAAGAGCTCCCCTCCATCTTCTTCGTACTCGTCTTCGCCCAATGTCCTCCATTCCGGCACTTCCCTTTCAACCGCCTTCCATTGAAGAAGAATCCACCCAACACACCAACCGAATCTCAGAAATGAACTCCTTCTTCTCCCAGCCCCGGTTCAAATCCACCAAACGAACTTACACTGCTTCTGACGTCGCGTCGAAACAAGGGTCTCTCCCCGTCGTACCCCCCGTATCCAATTTGCTCGCAGACAAGCTCCATGCGATTCTGTCGAAAGCGGCGGGGGAGGGCAAACCTGTGTTAACGATGGGTGCTATTGACCCGGTTCAGATGACGCAGATGGCGAGACATCAGGAGGTGGTGTATGTTTCCGGGTGGGCGTGTTCGAGTGTGTTGACGACAGGGAATAATGAGGTTGGGCCGGATTTCGGGTGTGTTTTCTGGGTTTGTCTTTTGCGTGCGGTGTGCTGACGTTGGGGAATGACTGGTAGGGACTACCCGTATACGACTGTACCGAACCAAGTTCATCGGATTTTCCGTGCGCAACAACTGCATGATAAGAAGCATTACGATGAACGCGTTTCGGCTACTCCGGAGCAGCGAGAGAAGATGGAATATGTGGATTATCTACGACCTATTATTGCTGACGCTGATACCGGGTGCGTGCGCATCGCTACTTTCACCGGTACTTCTCGATTAATGACGGCTCATTCAGACACGGTGGATTATCAGCCGTTATGAAGTTGACAAAACTCTTCGCCGAGTCGGTGAGGATACCTTTCATTGAACGAAACAGCCAGAAGAATACTCATACAAACTTTTGACTCTCTAGGGCGCATCCGCTATCCACTTCGAAGACCAACTACACGGTGGCAAAAAGGTAACGTCTCTCCATCCATAACTCTACCTCCCACTCACCCCTTCACAGTGCGGCCACCTCTCCGGAAAAGTCCTCGTCCCCACCTCCACCCACACCTCCCGCCTCGTCTCCGCCCGCTTCCAACTCGACCTCATGAAATCCACCATGCTCATCATCGCCCGAACCGACGCCGAGTCGGGGAAACTCATATCCTCGACGGTGGATGTTGCGGATCACGAATTCGTGAAAGGGACGACGGTACCGGGGAAGCCGCTGGCGGAGGTACTTGCGGAGGCGGAGGTGAAAGGGGTGGAGGGGAAGGAGGTTGATAGGATTGAGGGAGAGTGGATGGGGAAGCATGGGTTGGTTACTTTTGGTGAAGCTGTGGAAGCTGCGATAAAAGAATCGACGATTAAGGATAAGGAAGGTGCGGTCCAGACGTTCAAGGATGCGACGGTGGGAAAGTCGATTTCGGATATGAGAGAGATTGCGAAGGATATACTTGGTGCACCGGTGTTTTGGGATTACGAAAGTACGTCCATGTTTTTCTTTCTTTCTTTGGCACGATTACTTACTTTCCTTTTTGTTTCACCTTTTAGTGCCTCGTACCCGAGAGGGATACTACCACGTAACCGGTGGTCTTGGTGTGAGTTTTCTACCGTTTCGTTCCGTTTATACCATGCATCCCAACTCAACTTACTTCCTGCCCGCGTTAGCCTGCGATCAAGAGAGCAACAACATTCGCACCCTACGCCGATCTGGTATGGTTGGAGACCAAGACGCCTGATATCGAAGAAGCGAGGTATTTCGCAAGGAAGATCCGTGAGACGTATCCCGAAACGTACGTTCAAGTTCCTCTCTCCTGCCCCGATAATCAGCGCACTAACGTACGGACGTTTTCTCTTCGTCTAGGCGATTCGTATACAACCTGAGTCCGAGCTTTAACTGGTCTGCGCATGGGTTTAGTGGTAAGAAAAACCGTTTGCTCATGTTCCATCGCCACTCAATCTGTTATCTGGTGTAGAAACGGACTTGAAGAACTTTTGCTGGGAGTTGGGTAAAGAGGGGTATGTCTGTTATTTGTTTTGCGTTTTGCGTCGAGAAACAGATTGGGTGCTCACCCCCCTCCGTAGCTTCGTCCTTCAGTTGATTTCGTTGGCTGGGTTACATAGTAATGCTACTGCGACTGGTTAGTCTCATCTACAGTTGATTCAAAGGCGCGAGGAAAACTAACTCTCCTTCCCTCCTTCCTCTCTTCTTCCCCACCCGCCCGCTCGCCCCCCCAGCTGAACTCGCCGCACGATACAAAGAAGACGGAATGCTAGCTTACGTTCAGCTGGTACAGAGGAAGGAGAAGGAGATTGGGTGTGATGTGTTGACGCATCAGAAGTGGTGAGTCCCCAATACTGACTGATAGGATGATACTGATACTGAGCGGCTGTTTAGGAGCGGAGCGAACTACGTGGACAAGATTTTACAGAGCGTGTCGTCGGGATCGTCGAGTACGAGTGCGGTTGGGAAGGATAGTACGGAGAATTCGTTTTAGATGTTGGTGCGTGGGTGTAGAGATTGGGTGCTGTGAATCGAGGACTTTGACTCGCCGCTTTGAAGTCGAAGCTCGGCTGATCGATGCCTGAGACACGTCTGCGTCGGCAGAGCAAGAGCTATCTTACTTCTGCTGATCCAGTCCAGTCCAGTGTGCGGCATCAGATATGCGGTATATCCGCCAGTCTTTCATCATATAATGACGGCGACAGCCGGTATGGACCTTATCCTCATCTCAGACTACGACTTTTCGTGCACCCCGGTAGCTAGCTGCTTGGCGCTATGCAGATTCGATACGGAATAGACACAGTCCGGAGCTATGTAGGGTTGGGGACCGCAGTTGCGAGCTGTCGTCGCTTTGGCTGATGGACGTGAACGAGCACGTTCTCTCCCGGAGCCGTCACAGTTTCCCGCCGCTCCTTGACTTTCTAAGTTTCCTTCAGACTTGTCAATGAAGTATTCCGAGGACGCTCGATCATCAAGGAGGTCACCTCTTCATTCTGCAGGAATTACAGGAATGTAGTCCCGAAGCCATCAAGTTGAGTGCAGACATCCCGAGCACCTTCCTTTGTTCCGTTTACTTTTACGAGGACATTCTCTAGGTTTTTGACCCGATCCTCGACGTTCTCATCGTCCTCCTAGTATCTCAAACTCTTTGATGGTCTATAGACGAGCTCAACGCCGACTGTACCCAACGAGGAGACGTATAAGGTTTCTTATCCGCCACTAAAGTACCGAACCTGCACGAGAGTACTGATTTCGTATTCCAGGTGTTGATATTTCAGTCATTTCGAACGGGTTCGGGACAATGTAAAAAATTCTCAATCTGACACCAACCTGAGTAGCCTTTGTACATGAATTTACCCAGCTCAAGATCGACGAAAGAAAGCGTACATTGAGCACCAGCGCAATACCGACATCTACGAGAAGGTGACTCGTTGTCGTTCACGTGCATTGAGATGGATCGTGGTCGTCGACCACCACCCTTTTCGTTCATTGCCACTGCCTCCTGTTATTCACATCATCCTTTGTAACCTGACCGTTAGTAGCGCTCTCTGCGACATATATCAGGGAAACCGTGGCGGGGGGGGAAATGAATGAGAAAGCCTTCCCTCGAGGAGTACGGTTGGATGACTTTGGTCGTCGATGAGATAGATCTAATTTCTACGCATGAAAGACTCGATTACTGTCCAGCGAAATGCGATGATAACTTGACGAGAAACTGACTGTCGTCGAGACCGGCGCTAACTTGATTATCTCCGGCTTCGTATCTAATCGTTCAAAACGTTGCTCTTGAAGTCGTCTCGGGGTCATAACTGCACCATCAAGACGAATTGAATGGAACGGAAAAGCAGAGGGACTCGTCATCAAGTGTACCAAAATATCGACAGTAGAAAGAGAGTTGCTCTTTTTGACTCGAACGACATAGGTGACTGGGTACAAGGTGAGCTCCCAGCTACTTCTCGACAAGTTCCCTTGGCCAATCTCAATCCGCTATCATCCTTCGATGCAGTGACATGTAGCGGGGCCAGGATGGATATACGACGCTCCGTGAGAGTATGCTGCCTAGGGTGGATATGGCGCTGAGCGCTGGCGAATGGAATGCTGTATTGAGGCACTCTTACCTCCCCTTCCATTCCAGCTGCGTTCATCTGCACGACAGCTCGCGAATGAGCGATCCTCGTAGAGCAGGAATCCATTCTCGAAAGGATAGCACCATCGTGAACACTGTTAAAGGGAGCTACAACACCAGCCATACGACAAATCAAGGAAGTTACAATACTACCCACAACGTCCGCGTCAGCAATCATTACCATGGAAATCCCGACCAAGGTATGCTGGTTCACGCTGGCTACGAATACGAATGATGGTTGATCATGTTTCCTACCTCAGAGACGAGCTTCGTAGCGTTATCGAGTAGAGCCGCGTTCAGTGCTTTGCACGACGCGGAGGCACGCTATCCTCAGCCAAATGTTTTGCTGGGCACCCGAGTGAAGATTCTCCAGGAACTAACCGATTGGATTGAAGACGGCTCAGCGGACAAGAGTAGGGTACACTGGGTATACGGTGCTGCTGGGGTTGGAAAGTCGGCGATTGCGCAGGCAGTATCAGAAGAGTTCACCAGAAATGGACAGTTGGCAGCCGCATTCTTCTTCTCGCGAAACGACGCCTCACGGGACAAGCTCGCACCTTTCATCGCAACCGTAGCCCGTCAGCTTGTCACTTCACACGCGCTCGGGCCACTCCTCGCACCCCTCATTAACCACACAATCCGTTGGACACCCGAGATCTGGGAGAAGCAATGGGAAAAGCAATTCAAGGCGACGATACAAGAACCATGTGCTCAAGTGGATCCAAGGAGATGGGCACAACTCCCTCGACTTGTCGTCATCGATGGTGTCGACGAGTGCATTGACGTGGAATCTCAGAAGAGGCTGCTGGAGGTGATTAAGGCATTGACTGCAACTATGTCCCTCGACTTCTTGATATTCAGTCGGCCGGAGCCTCACATCACTCACATATTCCGCCACGAATCCTTCATTCCAGCTCCCCGCATTATGTCTCTCGCTGACTTTGCCGTCCGGGACGACATCGAGAAGTATCTACGCAAGGAGTTCGATCGCCTTCGGGAAAAGTACCATGGGATGCTACCTTTTTCTTGGCCAGGCGACGACGTGATCATGGTGCTTGTCAATCGCTCAACGGGTCAGTTCATCTACGTGACCACCGTCATGAAGTTCCTCAGCACCGGAAAAGTCCCAGTCACACCTCAGCAGCGTCTGGAGGTCGTTCTTCGTGCAGAGCCAGTTTTGAATTCCGCATCCCCTTATCCTGACCTCGACCAGCTCTACTCCCAAATCCTCTATTTCTGTCAAAATGATGGCAGGAAACTCCAGCGGGTCTTGCAGTTCATCGTTAGCCCCGTCAACCTTGTACTCCCGGAACGTTTCACGCTGCGAGGATCGCCTCCGATGGAGCCTACTTCAGCCGTCACGATCGAGCGGCTTCTGGGCCTAGGACAAGGAGAAGTCACAGCTCTTCTATCGGGTTTACACTCGATTCTTCACATCCCGGAAGACCGTGCTGAACGTGTGTCCGTCTTGCACGCTTCATTCACCGACTTTCTACTGGACCGTAATCGATCAGGTGATTATTATGTCGGTGAAAAGCTTGACCAAAGAACGTGGATGGAGATGGTTATAGTCTACCAAGCTAAATGGCTATCACGACTAAGCGCTGGATATGGATGCACGCCGTCTCTTGATGGGGTGTATGACCATAATATAGGCCAATTCGACTTGTGGGAGTACCTGCACGACAACCTGTATCATGATGATATAGCTATAACGGATGAAATCGCGGAGGCTCTGAATAGGTTTGATCCACATCAATATCTCGAGATGATCCTTCATTGGTATGTTGTTCTTGCCAGCAGCTACTAGTCAGATGCTAAGATCACAAGCACAGGAACTACCGGTACTTGCATCTCGGGTCCGACTATTGTGAGGTGTGGCCAGAGGATCGACATGATCCTCAAGACTGGACTTTCAAAGATGACATCAAGGGGGTCAAAAGCCAGCTGGAGAGGCTTTACGACGTGTTCCACCTTTTGAAGGTACATTTGGCTTTCTGTCTCAGTAGTGGACAAGTGGACTGATAAACACCCGGAACATCAGCAGAGACATCGTTGTAAACTTCAGAATTTTGTCAGAATTTGCAAGTCGTTCTTCCGTGGATTCCATGTGGCATTCCCTCGTGAACATCGGTCCCCATTCTTAATCCTTTCATGTCAACTCTCCATCTCTAGTCTACCGCTTGAATGTCCGTTGTCTCGTTTGATCCTGGCTGATTTCACTCGCCGTATCATTCTCCCGTTACAAAGTCACTCTAGCACAACATTTCGAATCTTGCCTCTCGGCCAAACCAAATACGGGATACCGCCCATGTGGGATATTGAGTACATATCTCCAGTCCGTGGGCGGCTTCTCTGGAAGCTCCTTAAACTGCTTGTTGAAGATGCTGATGGTCACTCAGTGATGAACTCCCAAGTCATGCACATCATGTCTTCAGACAAAACGAAGGACTGGCCACGTAGTTTGGCCAGGTTGAACTGGGGAAAGGTAGGGTTGACATTCTTCCGTGCTTATCATGTCCTAATATCTGGTACTCAATTTTTGTCAGACACGGAGAACATACCTGACATATCAACAGCCGTGGTACGGGCTGTATGATGAGTTCTGTAGGGACATAAAAACCCGGCACCACGGTCGCCGGTTACGGCTATTACCGGAACCTAGGGCAGGAACAGTCTTTTTCCCGCAGCCGTTAGGCCCGCGTAACAGTAATTAGGGTTCCGTACGGGGGGGTTATGGATAGGTCGTCCTATTAAAAGTAGAATTTTACCAGTACCCCAATAATTCTTCGTCACGATCGAGCGGCTTCTGGACCTACGACAAGGAGAAGTCACAGCTCTTCTATCGGGTTTACACTCGATTCTTCACATCCCGGAAGACCGTGCTAAACGTGTGTTCGTCTTGCACGCTTCATTCACCGACTTTTTACTGGACCGTGATCGATCAGGTAATTATTATGTTGGTGAAAAGCTTGGAGAAAGAGCGTGGAGGGAGATGGTCGTAGCCTATCAAGCTAAGTGGCTATCACAAGTGAGTGCTGGACGTAGATCCATACCGTCTCTCGAAGGGGTGTACGATCATGAACTAGGCTCACTCAACTTGTGGGAGTACCTGCACGACAAGTTGTGTCATCATGATATAGCTATGACGGATGAATCGATGAAATCGCAGAGGCTCTAAATGGGTTTGATCCACATCCATACCTCGAGATGATACTGCGTTGGTACGTCTTTATCACTGGCAACTACAAGTCAGATGCTAAGATTACAGCTGCAGGAACTACTGTAGCTCTCCTGAGGCTTCGATTGCCTATTTGGTGTCTTCAGACAATCGACACACTTGTCAAGACCAAATACACAAAAGTTATTACCGCTCGCCGGGGGTCAGAGCTCAGATAGGGATGCTTTACGACGTGTTCCATCTCTTGAAGGTACATCTTGCTTGCTGTCCCAGCAATGGATGAGTGGACTGATGAGCACTTATCAGAAAAGACATCCTCGCAAACTTCATGATTTTGTGAAGAAATGCGAGTCGTTCTTCCGCGGATTCTATGTGGCATTCCCCCGTGACGACCGTTCCCCGTTCTTACTCTCTCTATGTCAGCTCTCCATCCAACCTCTCCCGCTCAAAGGTTGGAGGGTGTCGAGGCGTGCGCGCCTGGGTGGTTTCCTTCGCCGTATTATTCACCCGGTTCAACACTCCAGTACCACATTTCGTTCCTCTCGGCCAAACCAAGCACTGGATACCGCCCATGTGGAATATGGAGTACGTATCGTCACTCCGTGGGCAGCTTCTCTGGAAGCTCCTTCGGCTGCTCGTTGATAGAAGAGACACAGCAAGGCTTGAACCCCGAATCACGCACATCATTTCTTCGGAGACAATGAAGGACTGGCCACGCGCTCTTGCCATGTTAGATTGGGGAAAGGTAAGATAAGGCTAGTGTTCTTCTGTGGTCGTTGTGCCCTAATATCTGGTGCTTGTTTTTACCAGACCTGGAGAACGTACATCACACATCAGCAGCCGTGGTACGGACTGTACGATGAGTTTCGTAAGAATAGCATCAGCGATCAAGGCCATAACTGTTATACAAGGCAGACTGGCGGAAAAATTGTGAAGTTAGCTCGATGAAAGATATGGGAGGAGGCGAAGCCTGTAGTAGTTTGGAGGCAAGGAGAGAACAAATGAGTCACGACACGAGACAGACTGACGTAGTAACACGCTTTCATCCGAACCACCATCTCACTCTACGACTCCCTGTTATTCATCTGCAATACCGACTATATTTTGGCAATAAATGAGAGAAGGTATTATTGCTACCCTTTTCCGAGTCCGAAAGCAATGTGGGTGCTTGATCTTACTAGAGTGAGCTGCCCGGGGGCTGCTACTTGACAGTAAGTTCGCTTTGCCAGCCTCAATCCTTTCTCTCTCTCTCTCTCTCTCTCTCTCTCTCTCTCTCTCTCTCTCTCTCTCTCTCTCTCTCTCTCCCCTTCGTCTCTCCGGTGCACAGAATACGTACGCCATCACACCCACCTCGCTCCTCACAGAGTGAACCT
>JANHQD010002738.1:17096-35188 GCA_024721195.1 Marasmius sp. AFHP31
GAGGATAAGTGGACTGTTGAGAGTGGATGGAAGGATAACAAGACAGAGAGAGGGACTTGTCGCGTCGTGAGCTGGCTTAGGACATTTCCCACGAACCAATTTGTGGTCGAACTCAAGTCGAACTATCGTCTGAGTTCGTCTCATGCGTTGACTGAACCAAGACTGAAGCCAAGACTCGTCCAATTTATCGGCAACTGTCATTGAAACTGGGTTGAGAATGTGTGGTAACACACGGCATTCGTTGTGAATCGCTGAGAACATGTACGGCTACGTCCGACTACGAATCCTTACGAAAATTGATGACGACGTTCTCTGAGGCTCCCTGAGAAACCCTGAGAAAATTGTTTATTTTCACTGGGATTGATGTCCCACCCCAAATAGAGAAAGGGGCTCGAAGGCGGGGGATTGCAGTGAGGGCATGTGGCAACGCCTTCCCCCGCCTGCGGAGCCCCTTTCCTTATTTGGGGGGGGGGGACATCAATTTTTGCCGCTACTGTAACCCACGTAGTATGTATGGTAACTTGGACCAGGTCCCCAGCGGGGCCCCTCTACGTCCGCCCCCTCACACGTGAATCCTACAGCAATCCTGAGCATCGTTCCAGCGCTTTCAACTCGACTCCCAAGCTCACCCAGCCGGTTGATTGTACCACCAAGTAGAGAACCAAAAGTATGGCAGATGCCGTTCCCGAGAAAGATGTACGTCCTGAAAATTCCTGTGTTGGTTCTCCAAGCGTACCCGATGTTGACTTTTGGCGGGATACCGTTAGGAAGGCCAGGCAAGGCAAGAAGCTTGGGAAGAGGTTATGAAGAGAGTCGAGAAAAATGATGATGGAATGGAAAAAGGCTGGAAGGAAGATATTGATACCTTGCTCGTCTTCGTGCGTATCCACTCATGTGCAGGCGCCAAAATTCTCGCTAATGCCGGTCGACAGGCTGGATTATTCTCAGCAGTGGTAACTGCGTTTACCATTGAATCTTATCAATGGCTTTCGGAAGACCCCGCAGACCAGAGTGTTGCCATTCTCACTCATATCTCCGCCCAACTGGATGGCCGAAACATCACGTCATTTGAGCCTCCCCGGTTTTCCCCCGACCCCTCACTTGTTCGTATCAATGCCTTCTGGTTCCTCAGCTTAATACTCGCCCTCGTCGATGCCCTATTTGGCCTGATGTGTAAGCAATGGCTTCGAGAATTTCGAAGACCCACGAACACGCGGACCCCAGAACAATGGTTGAGCTTACGGTGCTTCAAAGCCGAGAGCTTCGAGCGTTGGCATGTTCCCTCTTTCCTCGCTGCCTTGCCGATTATCCTCGAAGTGGCTTTGTTTTGCTTCTTTGCCGGCCTCTTGGAGCTGCTTTGGACAAAGCACAAGGTTCCTTTCGCCATTGCAGCTGCCGTCATGGGATTTGCAGTTCTCTTCTACGCTGCGACAACCCTCCTTCCTGGAATGTATATCATTCAACTTCTGTTCCGTGTTCACCCCCGGAATTATACCTTAAAATGGACTGGGCTGATCGACGCAAGGGACAGAATTCTAGAGATGGAGTATCTGTGCCCGTACAAGTCGCCCCAAGCCTGGGCTATATTCAAGGTTCTTGCTTGGACTTTCAGTCCTTCGTTCCCCCTCTCTCGCTGCGTCATAATCCATTACCTGAAGAGAATGTATTACAAGGGCGCCTGGTATGTTCCTGAAGAGTGTGTACGCTCAGTGAGCAACAGATTACATTGTCTCGAGAATTGGTTCTCGGTCGATCTGGACATCATTCAACGCTTCTCACGTATTAAACAGTGTCCGGACATGTACGAAATGAAGGCGCACCGATGGCTTGTCCAGGAGTTTCGTGACAGTCCGTTGATGGTCCCCCACTTACAGATTCTCCTTAGGACGTTACCTCCTGAAGTAGTGATGCCAACCGTCTTTGACCGTGTCATCGTTCGACTTGACAGAGATTGGGAGGCAAAAGATGTGGAATTCGCATTACATGAACGGGAACCTCAGACTCCGAGCCACCTTATAGCTCCCTTTACATATTCCAGGTCGCGTACACAGCTTATCTACTCTCACCACTGCTGGAGACAGGATGGCATCCCCATTGTCCAAGATCATCACATCCAATCATTCTCCTGGGATGGACACGATCCTCTCAGCTGGGCGGAGCATTGTGCCCCACTCACTCGGATACTTCAGTTGATGCTGGACAACGTCAGGTTCGGCAGACTCTTCACATCACGATATATACAAAACTTCGCAAGTCATTGTGGGGATATCAACACTCGATCCTTCGACTTCGTATCTACCGCCCCAATCATCAGCTCTCTCGCCAAAACAGATCTTCATCTTTTGGTTGATGAGCAACCAGTGGTTGACTTGCTCATCTGGTTCAACAAAGAGGTGCATTATAATGACCTTAATGATCCATACTTCCTGATAGATGCTTTGGATATATTCCGCGTCAGTCAAGGGCTCCAGAAGGACTTCTTCACCCGCCCTCAGGGTTTTTTCCCAGTTTCCATGGCTCGCCTTAACGACTTTCTCCGCAATGCTTTCACAAAAGGAGTTACCCTACAACTGATGGGGGATTTCCAACGCGCATACCAAGACGACGCGACCGGATTCCCTTTACCTATACCTTTGAGGTTGCTGGACCATTTAGTGTCATACCTATTTCGTAACATCCCAGGCGATCTCGAGAAATACCCGCCCCACCTTCGGAAGGAGCTTAACGAATTCGGGTATTTTGGAGCTTTCGAGTCGTCGACATTCGATGAGATCCCATATCTTTTGACTTCACAGGAGGGTTTATTGTTCCTCAGATCTCTCAATGAGACCATCCATGAGCGATCGTATGCACATTTGTCGAGTCAAATTGCTAGATGGTTGCTTGGCTTGAAGTGCGTTGCACACCTCAACGATTTACCACTCGACCACTTCGCTGTACGCGAATCCCAACACCTTCCCGGGACCTCAGAAGCTAGCCCAGGCGGTGATGCCTCGGCCTCTCCGCCGGACGAAGAAGCTGTCGATCGTGAAGATGGGTTGACTGGAAACATACACGAGGACCATTTTACCCCCATCGGCCCATCAACTTCAGCAGAGGAAGGGGCGAGAGATGAAATCTCCGTCGGATAGGTCGAACCGGGCGAAGCGGAGTGGAATGCTGATATTCTTTGAACGCTGCTTGTTTGGCTACTTGATCGTGACATAAGTACTAGGCACGATTACTTTAGCATAATTTACATACCGACGAGGACTTTTAGGTGCTACCTAGTATTATGTTACAGACTGATGTCGACCAATTTCACCTCCAATTTCCTTGTATTTTGGAAGAGTATTTACCTATCATATGAATACACGAATGTACGACAGTAGTTAAAAATAGAGCCACGAGGACGGCGTGCTCCCACATAACACAGTAATATCCTCGTATTGAGAACTGAACCCATGGAATGTGCGTCTTGTAAGGAGTAAGTGGGATGGTACGAGGGGCTCCAACAAATCGGTTTCGACGGGATGTGATGGAAGCCAGATACAGAACGGGGCACGTTGCGCAATGAAATGAAACCCCTCGAGCAACAGGAGCGCCCCCTTCACAACGTAACTCGTCATCGGAGCCCAGGCCAGTCCGAGTCCTGATATGGCAAAACGTCAACTTGGGAAACAAACGACGAGAAAAGTGTAACGATTGGGCGCCTAAAACTCAACCACGACCAAATCGTATCCATGGCCAAAAGCACCGGTGCACGACGAGTACGAGCGTCTAGTGCAGTTTCCGAGCCAAAGAGCGCTGGGGATATACCAAGAGCCACTGAGTTAAAGGGGATTGTTGATTTCTTAGGTGTGCACAGCCATAAGGTTACGAAGGTGGGTACAGAGTCCGCAAGGGGGTACGAGTCGTCACGTTGAGCAATCATGCTGGTGGTATTCTCAAGTAACATTTTTTCAGGTTGATAGTCCGATTTGTGAAGAAGGGCCAGAGCGCTGCCCCGTTGGGCACGCAGCTTTCAACGCTCTTTATCAGCCATTCTTGTCACTTATCGAGAAGGCACCACGATCGAGCAAAGTAAAGAGAAAACCCGGTAGCCAGCTTTATAGCCGTTCGTGTACTTCGTGCTAGAGATGTCGGTGAGCGGTTCACAAAGATGTGTCTTTCTAGCACTTCTGACATTGCTATACATTCGCTAACGGCGGTACTATGGATCCAAATCATACGGAGCTAGCTGTTTTATCACTGTCGACATCACGGCGCTCTCTAGTCCTATACCCAAATGTTTCTTTTCTCTGGACAAGACAGTTTGTCCCTTTCAGCTTTCATCCAGCCCTATCACTCGAAAGTTACCTCCAATGAGTATTATCATGTGCATGTTCATCGTACATACCACCGGTACTAGTCAACCCCCAGTTTTTGGTTGGTTGCTGTACAAAAAGCTCGCTTTAATTGTTTTGACGGGTCTTCGAAAGGGCGGATCAACGACGAGGATACTGGTCACGGTTCGTCTCTATATACCTCCCTCTCTCTCTCAGTATTTTCCCAACAGTTCGGTATCTTTAAAATGCATGCGCTGTTCTCTCGGGACGAGCTCATCTCCCATAAGAGTTAGGACCGATACAACGAGATATTGAGCAGGAAAAAGCCATTCTGGGGCGGCGGAGATTCTTTCGAAGTGAGTCATACCTCTGGGTTATCGTTTGCCTCTTTCTCGCCGTCTTTTTGAACCAGATCTACCGTTTTGTATGCCGAAGCACGACAAAGACATTTGGATTGTTCCGTCTGTCAACGCCGACGAGCGCACTCGGATGCTCTCTATACACAAAAACCTGAACCCACAACGAATTCGTCCGCCGTCCGGCTAACCAGACCACTACTATCAAAGCGAAGACATCGAATCCAGGGAAAGATATAGGCCTCGGTACGTTTCCCCCACCACTTCATCTAGCGTCGGGATACAGCTTATAACAGTCCGCATTCAAAGATAAAGAGGATACCCAGCCTCAGCATCGGCACACACACACACCCGATTTTACCGTTCGAATCGTCTCTTATGATCTATCCAACACCTGACCAAAGTGTACACATGGAAAGCAGGACCAGGGAAGTGAAGGCTCGACGATTTGACTAGGGAGAGGGTACACAAGCCGCGAGGTAGTTGTATAAAATTCCCGAATCATGAATGTATGTACCCGTAGCACCTCGTAGCGCTGAAATCACAGTTTTGAGCAGATCTACGTCCAAAAGTCTTTCCCGAGCGAAGGCTCGTCCCGAGTACCTTCACAACCTTTCTGTTAACCTTTGAATCCAGTGTGATGGCGCGAGCACTTTGTTTGAGTATCTAAATATTCGGATTGGAGAGAGGTGGCACCAGGAACGGATTGAGGATTTGTATGTATGGCGCCGAGAGTGGCGTGTGGCCTATAGAAGTGTAAGTATCCTCGACAGCACCCCCCCTTCCTTCCGAATCTCGCCTTTAGACCAACATGCAAGCAGTGTGAGTAATTCTGCTTCTGTTCGGAACGGCGTCTCAGCATAAGTATACGGCGTCCATTGGTTAGAGGTATGGGAGAACGTCTCCTCCTTTAATGAGTAATCTACTGGTAATAAATAGTCAGTCCCGGGTATATGCTACGCTACTATATCACGATTCGATGACCTGCACAGTCTTCCCAACCCTCAACGGCTGAGACCCCTCGAACGCGAGCTCTGGCATTCGAGCGGCTTCGATGCCACCCCATATTGAGATACCTGTTTCTGAGCGGGAACGAGATGTTGCGTGAGAGCTGAAGGATGGGACGGATTGGAGAGGGCGAGAGAATGGGTTGGGTAGGGTAAAGGGGTTGGGTAGGTCGATGGCCTCGGGGCTTTGTGTATCGTAAACGTGTTCCTCAGAACTAGGGAGTGGTTTCTTCGCCACAGTGAGCGGAGGTGGGAGTGGTAATTTACGCGACACAGTGGGTGGAGGGGATGAGGTAGTATTGAAGCTGAGGCTATCTTCCTGTTGAGAGTAGTAAGATGTTGATTGGGAATTGGAATCAGAATCGAAGGAAGGGGAAGATGCTCTCTCGTGTATGGTCCTGAGTGCCGGGTGCGATGATGAATGAAGGGAACTCGAAGGCGAAGGGTCTTCAGGGATACTTTCCAGCGTCCGATTGTGACGGACAAACTCGACATCTTAATCTCTCGCTGTCAGCTAACGGGCTGTAATGGGGGAACGATCGCTCCACTCACCTTCTTCGTGTTCCCCAACCGCTGTCTCCTTCTCATGGTAAGAATCTTCATTCAAGGAATATCTCCTCCTCAGACTCTCCTCGATCAAAGCCTGCTCTTCCGACGCGTTCACCCCCCTCTCCAAGTCCCCCTCCTCGTTTTTGTTCGACCTCTTCGCCCCAACAAAGTCCCTCACTGACGAGACGGCGATTGGAGCCCGCTCGACTTTTCTCTTCCGCCGACGTACGTATCCTATCCCGAAGATGACGAGGAGTACGAAGGTTACGATGCCTACACTTGTGCCAATAATAATACCGCTATGGTCTGGCTGTTGTTGAGGGGAGGAGGAAGTTTGGTCGGTCATGGTTCAGGTCGAGGAGGGGGCATCGGAAGCGTTACTCAAACCGACTGGAGGGTAAATTATAACCTGGTACGACCCTTCGACGGGTGTCAGGGTCGTACGGTACCGGTGTCTGTGCGTCAAGTAACCCAATCAGGCGAATGAGGGCTTATTCGGTGTCTCCGGGATGGTTTACGTTGAATGTTGAGTTGCTTTCAAAGGGTTTGACGGCTGCGTGGTTGGCGATGTCGATCCCGAATATCAGACATCAGGTTGGTCGAGTTACTCGCTTGATTCAGTGGCTGCGAATTTCAAGAGGGCTTCAAGAGTTACTCGTAGTTCTTGCACGAGACTAGCGAAGCCTAGTTTGTATCTCACAAACATGGAACATAGTACACATTGAGGGTCCCATTCTAGATGTTTTTGACCCCTAATCTATCCAGCGTGAGAAATAGAAGATTAAGCGACGAAGCGTATGCTCCCGAGAGTTCGGCGGGTACCTTCGTGTTTCATGAACTATTGAAGGATCTCTATCAATCTGAGCGGTGTCCTACACAGTTACGAAGTGAGCCAGCATCATATAAATAAATATAACTCACGGGGTATGCAGGTGGATGGCCATTGTACAGGGGAAGCAGGGAAGCTCAGCTTTAGTGACATTACTAGGCGCTGAGCAGGCGTCAAATTTAAAGCTCGGTCCGGGTCAAAGCTGTCAAAGGACTCGACGTCAAAGCCGTGCGTACCTTCCTTACCAGCGCCAACAAAAACATATCATCTTTGCTTTGGTTGACCCATCACATTCTAGGGTTTGATCCTGTCTTTCGCCGCTAGCCGCTAGGGAATTTGTAGGGAATAGCGAGGCCTCTTTGGACTCGAATTGAATCGAGGACAAGTTCAGAACTACCCAGTGCGTTCCTTTTGTTACATGGCAAGAAATGGTCCTGCGCCTTCTTCACGAGAAAGCAGTCCTTTGTCAGTGTTTCCCGCGCGACGCAACTCAGGATGATCACATAAAGCGTGATTTCAATCATCTACGGAGACGATAGACCGAGCCAGAAATGGCCGAGTAGACGATGGGTAGCTGACAGTTGGCATGAACATGCCAAATAAAGTGATGAACATGCAAGGTTCTGATAGTTGGCAAAGGTGAGAACAGGTCTATTCGGATGGGTCATGATTCTGTCTGTCCGTTGATGTGTTCGTTCATACTAAGATCCTCTATTCGGTCGACTTCTTGATCCTCATGCAAGTATGGGCCGTTGGGCAAGACCCGCTCAACCATATCCGGAGTCAGTATTCATAGTTACGGGCCTATCTAAAGTAACGTTTCACATCTACACTACCGTACGCTACTGGTACGCTACTGTACGCTACATGGTACGTTAAATTGGTATGCCCCCATAGTTACCATCGGGCCTATCTAAAGTAGCGTACATGTAGCGTTCACATGTACGCTACTGTACGCTACCTGTACGCTACTCCGGGTTTTTGATGGGCCAGGTACGTTAGTTGATGTGTCAGCATAGCCACCAGGTCGCGGCTGTTCGCGGGTGGGTGGTCGCCTCCCACGGTAGTTACTCTCAGTGCACGTCCCGACTGGCTCATGGCAATGCAAGGCAAGTGGAGGCTGGACGTGTCTTCTCCTGACGTGTTTTGATTTGAATTGCTACTTTCTGCGAGTTTCTGGTTGTGATCAAGGCAGCACAATGAGTATTCGAACCCTCCCTTAATATCTGAGTTGTTTTTTGTAGCAGTTGTACCCGTTACATCACTTTTGTTACTCATCCTACGGACCCACACCTTTTTCTCGAATGTTCTCTTTCCGTTATATCGCGATCTTCTTGGACTTTGGGACTCGATCCCGCTTTCTGTAACTCCCGACTCGTGTCTCGCGCCCCAGACTCTCGCCCCGAGCTTCACTTTTCTGCATTATGACTCAGGACAATTACCGTACACACCTTCGTCTATCTGGTATAAATACCTGTACCGACTCAGTATGTACGGCAGAATCTTACACTCTATCCTCGCTCACTCGTCTGCTCTGAACTCTCAGCCTTTGTTCAACACTTGACTTCGGTTCCTCATCATTATCTCGCCACAGCCGTGACTACTCCGTCACTTCTGTTGCACATTTTGAGCGCAGGACCTTCGAGTGCTTATCCGACTACTGTGGCTACCTTCAGTCTGATCAACTGAACACCCCCGGACGTCGACTATTGAACCTGTGAAAGTTAAGTCTCTGAAACGTAAGCTGATAGTTCTATTACAGAAATGCCTCCTAAAGCTGCGAAAGCCAACACGGCTAAGGCCCGAGCGGCCGCTGCTGCTATGCGAACCATTATTGGTGAGTCTTCCAATACTTCTGACCCTGCACCGCAGGAAGTACCTGAGTCCTCGGGGCTGGGTAACGCTAGGTCTTCAGCTGACGAGCTGGGAGACGCGAACGGTGACGGCCTGGTCTATCCCGACAATGGGGGAGACGCAGGAACACCTGAACCGCATGGAAACGACCATGGGAAAGATCCACACGCTGAGTCTGGCGAGGTGGCTTATGTTGATAATACTTCTAATCGCCCCGAAATTCAAAATGATTATCAGTCAGATGATTCGGATAACGGCGACAGAATTCCCGCATACCTGAAAGAAAAAGGGAAAGCGGATGTTGGAAATCATGAGAATGACGATGGTAACATTGAGCTTCAGACTCAATTGCTTGACAGCATTAAGAATAACAATGAATCAGATCTATTCCAAGAGTTTCTGAAATGGAAAGAGATGTACCAAGGCTCTCCAGTTACTGAGAGAACCAAGAGCCGAACTCCCGCTGTTAAAATCGAGGAAGTCCTCGATGACGAAGCCACGCCGTTCCAGAAGGAACAGTTCCTCGCCAAGAAACGACAGAACTCTGAAATTGTTTCATCAGTTATGGCGGATAGAATTGCCAAACTCACCAATAAGGATACCATGAAGGCGCTATCTGGGCGGAAAGGCTTTAAAGAAAGCCAGCCATTTGATTTTGTGAATCCGCGAAGCAATATCGGGCGTACCTTGGTTAACTCGGATCGGGAGTATAAGTCGGAATATGGATCAGGACGAATGAAAATTAAACCAATTCGACCTGAGAAATATAAAGGGGAAGTCAGTGCCCGAAAGTTCCTGAGATTTGTCAAGGAAGTCCGTCGGTACATGATCGACGGAAATGTGCCACCAGAACGTCAGGTGGATATCATGACCAGCTTCCTCGAAGGGATTCCCTTCAGCTTCGTTGAACGGTTGTGCGGCGATAATCCTGAACAATGGGACCTGAATGGGGTATTCATTGAGTTATACAATCATGTGTTCCCATTGAACTATCGCTCTGAACAGCGAAAGAAACTGAAAACTCACAAGCAAAACGGTCGCCGAGTACGAGCATATGTCGGAACTTTTGAAGAGTTATGTGATACAATTGGTAATATTGACGATGACTCGAAGGTAGCCTCCCTTTGGGACGGATTTGATGCCATAATACAGAAAGGATTATACACTCGGGAATTGCATCCTGAACGTTCGACTTGGAATGAAGTCGTCAATGCTGCAGAAGCGGTTGAGTTAGTCGAGGGTATTGTTCCTGAGAATATCTCCGGATCAAAGAGTAACGGGAATAACAAAAAGAAATTCCGCAAGAATGAACGCACCTCTTCGTTCTCAGTAACAGTGCAAGAAGGGTCATCCAAACCTTTGAACACACCTCCCAAGCCCAAGAATCATGACAATAAGAAAAAGGGCTTTAATAAGAAAGATTATCCTAAGAAAGGAAAAGGGAGGAAACTCACCGACGACGAAAAGGCCCGATACCGAGCGGAAGGCCGATGCTTTAACTGCGGTGATAAGGAACACCGAGCCCGTGACTGCCCAACTAACACCACGGTTGAAGGTGACAAAGGAAGCACAAAACCACCCGGTGTGAGTACACACAACCTTGAGTTCCAACTCGCCGGAATCAATGGCATGTTTGAAGATGACCTAATTGAAGAAGACATGGTGGCCACACTAACCTTGAATAGTGTTCGGTTTGACTGGTTTACCGACGTGGAAAGGACTATGTTTGAACATGATTTCTTCCATACGTTGGATGAGTATGTTCACAACGAACTAGATGAATATGACTCGGAGGACGAGGAACCCCCTTTGGAGGAAGTATTGGATACTGAGTCTGAAGATTCAGATAGTGAATTATCCCCTCTGCGGGAGTCACCGAACACCGAGTACGAAGAATCTGAAGATGAGGATATGCCACCTTTACAAGATGTCTCCGACACGGAGACAGACGACTCGGATGATGACATACCTCCATTGCAAGACATATCAGATACTGAATCTGAAGGTGACGATCAGAGCTCGACAGCCGATTCAGAAGAATCCTTCCTGTTTGCCGAAATGGAGAACCGATTTTGGGTTCATCCCGTACCAATTAAACCAACGCGGATCTCGGACAATGATTCAGATGTGTCTGAATTACGACTCGATCTACTGTTTGTTGAACCGTCCTGCTCGGACTCAGACAAGGAGAACATACCTATTAGTCAAGAACAGCCTACCTTTGATGAAATATTCGTCCTTGAGGAAGACCGACCTGACTGGAAGCACGGCTGCAATGGCAGTTCGTGTCCCCACGTTGACAAAGTTCTTCAAGCATGGGAGGCGACTGACATCATATCAGACGCCAAGCTGAAATGGTCTAATAAGTATGCCAACCGTTGGGCTAAAGGGAATTTTCCCTGGACTGATAGTTCAGCATGGTATTTCCGGGACCGGCTGTTCAACCGATGGAATGTGATTTCAAAGGTCAGAGACGCGAAGTGGGACTTGGACTTATTCCAGATGCCAAGAAAACTCTCAAATACCGAGAAACAGTATTCCCGATTCAAGGGAGCGTATCGAGGGGCTTACTTGTTTAATTACCTGAACAATGACCAATTTGGGTACCAAGCGGACTACAAACCATTAGCATTTGGAGATCCACTAGCACAGCGAGCACTTTATGTACTCACGTATAACTCTGTGTACTATGGAGACGAATTCATCTCTCCGGCGGTAATGGGTCCTATGGAGGATAGGTTTATGGTGTACCGGATTGGACCCGACGAATGGCTGGTAACAGACTTATGGTGGGAAAATCTTGACCCCAGTGCAATGGAAGTTGTTGTATCGGGCAAGTACTTAAGAGATCCTGCTTGGAATATAGCTGTATGGTACAATGGCGTACGGCGTGAGTGGGCAGGGCTATCACGGCTAGAAAATAATAAACGTTACCGGTCACCTCGTAACTTGATGGGTGATGTCTACATGAGCACAATTCATTGCCTCTTAAATCTTGAATACTACGATGTGAACTACCCGGGAGATGACTTGCCCATCCCACCTGAAGCAAAGCCTCGCAGTCGAGATCGTTTCAGAGCTATACGGATTGATGCAGATGGCAAAGAGTATTTGCTCCATGACCGGTGGCGCAACTTGAAGTTTGTGATTCCTAGAACAGTCCTTGAAGAGCCCAGGCTGGATTTGATTCGTTGGTTAACCAAGAGATATATTGAAATAGCACGGGAAGCATACCCGTTTGACATGTGGGAAAGTGAATGGGATATTCATCAGGTTTTTCGATTAAACCTGATGGACCCCGATCCTCCAAACGAAAGTGGCGACGAGAAACCACGATTCCTAAACGACGACGAATTAATTGAATATTTAATATGGCGGGGAGACCTACCAGATGTCTCGAACTTGGAGCTACAGTTGAATGGCGTACAAATCCCTAAGGGTCAGTATGGTGGAATACAAAGAAATGCATCCCGAATTAAGGACTCAGGACGAAAGATCCCTCGACCTATTGTAGTAGTTGTCCGGATTAATGGGCATCCTTGTCGAGCATTGATAGACACTGGGTCTCTTGGAGATTTTGTGTCTAACACGGTGGTAGATCAGTTGAACTGCAGGAAAAAGGAACTGATTAACCCGCTTACGTTGCAACTGGCTGTTCAAGGGTCACGTTCAAAAATCAACTATGGAGTGGAGGCGCAATTCGAGTATCAAAATATCAAAGAGACTCGTTATTTTGACGCGGCGAATATCCAAAGTTACGACATAATCTTGGGTACGCCGTGGTTGTTTCAACACCAGGTGATGATAGGATTCAATGAGGCTCGCGTTGTGATTGGGTCGACGTGCTCACTTCCTATGGAAGGACCAACCATTTCACAACTTGCAGTTCGGAGTATGGAAATCGGCGAGGCCCGAATTGAAGAAGCTAGAAAATTGTTGATGGAATATGCGCAACCACTATGCAAAACAGCGGAGGAGACAGGCTTACCTCCGTTGCGAGAAATCAATCACCGTATTCCCTTGATCGATGAATCATTGATCATCCCTTGGCGACCAGCTCGACTACCTGAAAGATATCGTGAAGCATGGGCTGAAAAACGTGACGCCTATGTAAAGAGTGGGCGTTGGCAACATACCACGGCGACTAACACGTGTCCCATCTTGTTGATACCGAAAAATCCAAGGGATATGAAGTTACGAACCGTGTTTGATTTACGTGCAAGGAACGCAAATACTCGCAAGTTGGCGTCTCCCCTTCCTGACATTGAAGGTATTTTGAGAAGGGCAGCCCGGGCAAGGTTCCGGTCTAGCATGGACGGTAAAGATGCATATGAGCAGATTCGAATTCACCCGGAGGACGTACACAAAACTGCCATGTCAACTCCAGATGGGAATATGGTCTCGTTAGTGGTTCAGCAAGGCGATTGTAATGCGCCAACCACTTACCAGACCCTTATGAATCACATTTTCTCGCCATATATTGGCCGGTTCATGGATGTGTATCTTGACGACGTTATCATATACTCAGATACGCTGGAGGAACACATCAAACACGTCAAAACAGTAATTGATGTTATGAAGGAACAACAGCTATACTTAAGCGCGTCAAAACTTCGGTTTTTGACCAAAGAAATCCGAATTCTTGGGCGGATTGTTACCGATGATGGGATCCGTATGGATCCTGATAAAGTGGACGCTGTTGTGAAGTGGAAGTCTCCGACAAACAGAGACCTTTTAAGAGGGTTTCTGGGGTCTGTCGGGTACTTAGCGGATGACATTTCGACAGTCCGAATCCCGATGGCTCACCTTCATGGTTTGACCGGCGACTCAGTGTCTTTTCGCTGGGGATATACCGAGGAGCGTGCCTTTCAACAGATCAAATCTTTAGTGGGTGGGTCTAAACTGCATCATCGTGTGCCACTCGATTATACTGAGGGAGCCCCTCAGATTTGGATGGTAACAGACGGTTGTAATACCGGAGTGGCTGGTGTTGTTACACAAGGTACATCATGGAAAGAGGGGAAGGTCGCGGCCTTCTATTCCGCGAAATTGAATCCAGCGCAGCAAAACTACCCGGTGCATGAGATAGAAATGCTTGCTGGTGTAGAAACTATGTTACGCCATCGTGATATTTTGCAGGGTGTTCACTTCAAGTGGATAACAGACCACAAAGGGCTTGTTCATCTGTTACGACAAAGAGATCTATCCGGGCGTCAAGCCCGTTGGCTGGAAAAAATTTCTGAATTTGATTTTGAAATCATATATGAACCCGGGGAGGACAATATACTCGCGGACTCTCTATCACGAATGTATTCAAACGATGCTCCGGGGACAGTACGTGCCAGAGGTGAATATACATACCACGATGTCATTGATAATGACGCCTTGGAATCGTGTTCCGTATCAATGCCTCTATTGGTAGATATTGAGGCATCGTGTTTGATCCCTGATGAAGTCGTCGTTAGTCCAATGACGTTGAGGACAAATCGGAAAAAGTCTCGAAGAGCTCTAGAAGCCGAGGATGCTCACAAGGTTCAAAGTTTCGCTCCCTCACGGCAACGAAAGGAGGGCGGGACCCCTACTCAAAATTCTGGAGATCCCGAAAAAACTGAATTGGGAAACGTGCTTGAGAATGAGCCGATTGAGATTGAGACCATGGAATCAGATAGTGATGAAGACGCCGACGAACCAAGTGATGTTCCGTCGTTAGAGCAAGCGGTATCCCTTGGAACGGAGGGCGTAAACTTACGATCTGTAGTCAGGAATAAGTATTCCGATGATCCCACGTTCAGAGAAATATTGGACAAACCCAAGAACTACCGGAACTTTGACTGTGAAGATGGATTGATCTTCATCAAACTACCCGATCGGCGGGTACTGTGTATTCCAAAGCTACGTATCGGGAATAGAACAATTAGGGGAATATTGATCGACGAGGCACACTCAATTCTGGCTCACCTCAGTGCGAAAAAGACATTGTTCTATTTGAGAGACTCGGTCTGGTGGAAAGAAATGGCATTGGACGTCCAGGCCTTCTGTAACTCATGCGCCGTTTGTCAACAGACCAAAGCGCGCAATCATAAGCCCTACGGACTACTCCAGTCATTACCCGTGCCGAAGGAACCTTGGGAATCGATTGGTATTGATTTTGTAGGCCCGTTACCAGTATCTGAAACACGGGACGGAACCTATGATATGATAACTTCGATCATTGATCATTTGACGGGTATGGTACATATCGTACCTAGCAGAGCAAATTACACCGCGAAGGATGTCGCGGAATTGGTGTTTGCCGAGGTTTACAAATATCATGGCTTGCCTAAGAAGATAGTCAGCGATCGAGATTCGTTGTTTACGAGCAAATTTTGGACTCACCTGCATGCTTTGATTGGGACCAAACTCAAGCTTTCAAGTGCTTACCATCCGGAGACGGATGGGGCAACAGAGCGGGCCAATCGCACAATAGGGCAAATGCTACGGCACTGTGTCAATGAGGCTCAAGATAATTGGGCTACCAAACTGCCGGCGGTTGAATTTGCAATCAACAATGCACGATCTGAAACAACCGGCTACTCTCCCTTCTATCTGAACAGCGGAAGAGTACCTCGATCATTTATCTGGAACGCTCCGGGTAAAAGCGAGTTCCCGGGTGTACGCAAGTTTGCTGAAAATCTGAAGATGGCCGTTATATCCGCGCATGACAGTTTGATTGACCACCGTGTAAAACAAACGCGGAATGCCAATAGAAGGCGGCTACCGTCTCCTTTCAAAGAAGGAGATTTGGTATACATTTCAACCGTTAACATGAGACTACCGAAGGGAAAAGCTCGAAAACTCACTCCTAAGTATGTGGGTCCATACAAAGTTCTCAAAGTTGTAGGAGAAACGTCATGCCAAATTGAGTTGCCGACAAACCTAAAAAAGAGAGGTTTGCATGACGTCTTTCATTCTTCCTTGTTGCGTATCCACGTACCCAATGATGATCGGCTGTTTCCCGGCCGCTTGGATACGCAAATTGGTTTATTTGACGGTGAAGAAACTGAATGGCCGGTGGAACAGATCGTATCTCACAAAGGGACACGGTCAGACGCGCTGTTCGAAGTACTTTGGAAATCAGGCGATAAAACGTGGCTACCGTTTGAAAGAATTGCTCACCTCTCGCAATTGGCCGATTACTTCCTGTTGTTGGGGATTTCCGATATCTCGGAACTCACCAAAACATCCGCAACAAAGGAAATGGCAGAGACTCTCGAGGTTGGTATGATGAATATTGGGGACTACAGTGTTGAAGATGAGCTGCGCGGATTTAGAATTCCATATATAAAGCGTGCTATCTGCATCGGCTGTGACCAGCACAACCACTTCCTTCCATCTTGCATCTCAATCAACATGCCTTCTGTCCGCACCTCTGCCAAAGCCACTCCGACCACTCCTATCCCCAATGCTTCAGCCGTCGTAAATCCAATCAACAATTCTTCTTCCAACGACAATCCCGTTGTCCCTTCCCCCACCAACACAAACACCTCCACTAGCGTCAATTCCACCACCTCAGCTCCCATCTTCGCTAGTTTGGGTTGTGTCACGTTTGACGAACTGCTCAAAGAATGGTTGTTTCAACCTGATGATCAGGATCGGATGCCTATATCGGCGTCCCTGGACGATCTCAAAGGGATGACTTACACTTCGTATGCGATTGCGGGAGGAATGAAGCACGTCGACGTTACGGACCTATATTTGGAGGCGGCTACCCTGTTGAATTCCAAGCTTCCCGCCAACTCCAAGGTTCGATTTGCGACCTACGACGACGATGGAGAAGTTATTCGCGGTGAAAGACCGGTTGGGTTGAAGGACTTCTATACGGCAGAGGCATTATCCGAGTTGGGGTTGTTACATCACGATGGCAAACTCAAGATGTTCACCCGTCACCGTTTCCCCAAACCCGACTCTACGGCAGCTCCCGTCGCTTCCAACTCCGTATCGGGTGTCCTTCAGGGATCCAGCGTTGCTCCTACCCTTGGACTGGGCGTACTGGGCGATATCCTAGCGACAGAGCGTGGTCAACGGACCGTCCTCCATTCCCTGGTCAATGCGGCTGCTGGACAGGCGAATTTCATGCAGAAGATGGCAGTGCGACAGAGGCAGAAGGAGGAAAAGAGGATTGCTGAAGCGTATGAGTTGAATAAGAAGAAGGAGATGATGGCAAGGGTTAAAGCGGCGAAGACGATCATCGCCAACGCCAGCAAGGACAAGATGGACACGACGTCTGGCTAGTCTACACGAGGCTACACGTGCGTGCCTTAGCGCTTATTTTCTCAATTCATTTCACTTCCCCGTGTTCCCTATCCCGATTTTTCTTTGTGATGTTTGAATTATGGACTCCATGAACTTATCGAAATTTGATATACTGTAGCAGTTGTACCCGTTACATCACTTTTGTTACTCATCCTACGGACCCACACCTTTTTCTCGAATGTTCTCTTTCCGTTATATCGCGATCTTCTTGGACTTTGGGACTCGATCCCGCTTTCTGTAACTCCCGACTCGTGTCTCGCGCCCCAGACTCTCGCCCCGAGCTTCACTTTTCTGCATTATGACTCAGGACAATTACCGTACACACCTTCGTCTATCTGGTATAAATACCTGTACCGACTCAGTATGTACGGCAGAATCTTACACTCTATCCTCGCTCACTCGTCTGCTCTGAACTCTCAGCCTTTGTTCAACACTTGACTTCGGTTCCTCATCATTATCTCGCCACAGCCGTGACTACTCCGTCACTTCTGTTGCATTTTTCTCACGATGACTACTTGTCTTCACCCCGCCGTCCACACTGGCTCATTCAAATGCAAGGCCAATGAAGGTCACAATAAATATGTTCGGATACTATTTGTCACTATGGAATAGAAATTTTGAGCCCCGGGAAACACCGAATCATTCTACCTCGCAAGCACAGCGACAGTGAGCGCAATGTGGGTATATACTACACTAATTCAGATGCCAGACATACTAATCTACTTCATAAGTACACCAACTATCCATGTTACTGATTATGCAATATACGCTACTATGATTGCTATGTACGCTACTCAGAACGGTAGGTACGCTACTTTGTACGTCAGGTACGCTACACGTACGCTACAATGAACGCTACGTACGCTACTCGGAGGGTCACGTACGCTACTTGGAAGGT